>JBBGZY010000076.1:6790000-7010000 GCA_037952925.1 Lithobates clamitans | reverse complement strand
TGAGTGTCTGCAGGCAACAGTGGAGGATAGTGGAGGTTCCTTCCAAGTTTGGGGCTGCATTTCTGTAAATTAAATTGAAGATATGGTCAGGATAAATGGTGTCTTCAATGCTGAGAAATACAGGCAGATACTTATCCATCATGCCATACCATCAGGGAGATGTAAGAACTATCTTCAGTGTAAAGAAGAACAAGGAGTCCTGAAAGTGATGGTTTGGTCCCTACAGAGCCCTGACCTCAACATCATCAGGTCTCTCTGGGATTACAGAAGAAGAGACAGAAGGATTTGAGGCAGCCTACATCCACAGAAGTACTGCGGTTAGCTCCCCAAGATGTTTGAAACAACCTACCTGCGGAGTTCCTTCAAAAACTGTGTGCAAGTGTACCTAGATTAATGTATGTTGTTTTGAAGGCAAAGGGTGGTCACACTAAATATTGATTTGACTTGGATTTCTCTTCTGTTCATTTACTTTCCATTTTGTAAGTATGCTTGCTATATACAATGTGTTTTATCACATGGTATACAGCATGTAGGTGGCATATAGCGAATAGATATTCTCCCGAATGATCAGATAGGAAGTAACTGTAACTTGCAGTTTACTAAATAGGACCAAAGTTAGATTAATAATGAAAAGAGCATTCAGGATGGCAAAGAACATGCATACACATGGGCTTTTTAACACAATATCTTTGTGACTCAATCAAGGTAACATGTGGCTGCATAGTCACTGAAAGAATCTATACCAACAGAGAGTCAAGATTAGAGATGGCTTGAACACACTCCAGTTCCGTTCCTGCCAGAACTCTCGAACATTGCAGTTCGGACCCGAACCACAAACTCCATTAAAGTCTATGGCACCCGAATTTGGAAAATCAAAAGTCTCAATATGGAAGGCTTATATGCAAGTTATTGGCCAAGAAAAAGGGTATGGGGTAAAGGGTTTTCTTGAGATAACAACCAATGTGGCTAAGAAGCCGCTCGGCTGTTATCCCAAGCAGCGGGTAGGGACATTCCCCCCTCCTGCCACCTTCCAGCATGTCCGCTGGCTAGCCAGAGACCTGAATGAAGCCAGAAATGGCTTTGATCGGGTCTCGGATCTAGTAACCAGGAAGCGATGTCATGACATAATTTCTGGTTTACAGAAGACTTAAAGCGGAGTTCCGACTAAAAAAAAAAATGTAAAAGTCAGCAGCTACATATACTGGAGCTGCTGACTTTTAATAATCGGACACTTACCTGTCTCAGGGTCCAGCGATGTGGGGGAACGAAGCCCCGCTCGTCTCCCTCTCCTCCCTACGGCGCCGGCATTGTCACTGTGGGCGCCCGGCTGTGTTTCACAGCCGGGCATGCACTGTGCATGTGCGAGCTGTGCTGTGTGCTGTGACTGGCCGGGCGATCACCTGGGACCTGTGACGTGTCCCAGATGATTGCTGAGAGGGAGGGGGGAGAGGTGAACTTACTTCCGGCGCTGCGGTGCCCTGGGAGGAAGTGGGAGCTGGAACCCTCTAAAAAGAGGGTTTCCGCTCCCCCCCCAAAAAAATGACATGTCAAATATGGCATGTCAGGGACAGTATTCAAAACAGTCAAATTCAAATAAAATTTAATAAATAAATAAGAAGTGAGCGCATACGTAAGTCATGACCGCAAATGTAAACAGTGTTTAAACCACACATCTGAGGTATCGCCATGATCATTAGAGAATAGCAATAATTCTAGCACAAGACCTCCTCTGTAACTCTAAACTGGTAACCTTTAAAAATTTTTAAAGTGTAGCCTATGGAGATTTTTAAGTACCATAGTTTGTCGCCATTACACGAGTGTGCGCAATTTTAAACCATGACATGTTAGGTATCTATTTACTCCACATAACATCATCTTTTACATTGCCAACATTTGGCAAACTTTACTGTTTTCTTTTTAATCATTAAAATGTATTTTTCCAAAAAAATTGCGTTTAAAAGACCGCTGCGCAAATACTCTATCACATAAAATAGTGCAATGCTTGCAATTTAATTCTAAAAAAATACGGATTTTAACTTGTAAGCAACAAATGTCAGAAAAAGGCTTAGGCAGGAAAGGGCTAAAAAATTATTGTTTTTAACCACTTCAGCCTCGGAAGAATTTGCTACCTTCCGGACCAGGCCAATTTTTGCGATACGGCACTGCACCGTTTTAACTGACAATTGCGCGGTCGTGCGATGCTTTACTCAAACGACATTGATGTCCTTTTTTCCCACAAATAGAGCTTTTTTTTATGGTATTTGATCACATCTGCAGTCTTTATTTTTGTGTTATAAACAAAAAAAGAGCAACAATTTTGAAAAACACAATAAATTGTAAATAAATAAACACAGTAAATTTACTTTTTGCTATAATAAATATCCCAATTTAAAAAAAAAAAACAAAAAAACAAAAACAATTTTTTTCCTCAGTTTAGGCCGATATGTATTCTCCTACATATTTTTGGTAAAAAAAAAAATCGCAAAAAGCGTATATTGATTGGTTTGCCCAAATGTGATTGATCTGATTTATGGCATTTTAATTTTTTTATTTTTTTTATTAGTAATGGTGGCGATCTGCAATATTTTTAATAAAGGAATTTAAAAAAAATATGCAAAAACTGCGTGTTTTTATTTCTTTTTGACACTTTTTTGATGAATGGGTAAGGGTACTATGTACCCCATACTAATTCACATGGGGGGACAGGATCTGGGGGCCCCCTTGTTAAAGCGGATTTCCAGATTATAATAAGCCCCCTGCCTGCAGACCCCACAACCACAGCTCAGGGTTGTGGGAAAGAGGCCCATGTCCCCATCAACATGGGGACAAGATGCCTTGGGGCAGGGGGGCACCCCCCATGTTGAAGGCATGTGGCCTGGTATGGTTCAGGAGGGGGGGCTTAATTCCTTAAGCTTGCTGCTCCCCCCTCTCTCCTCGTGTTTTTTTTTTCTTAAATTGGCTTTTCCACATTTTTCTATTGCCGGTAAAGTTTTTTTCTTTCATTCAGCTGTCAGCAGGGAAGCCCATTGACAGCTGATGACTCATTCGGGTGTTTGCTGAAAGGGCAAACAGGCAATATTAGGGACGAACTTTTGCTCGGCTCGAACTGTTCGCCCAACTCCAGCCAAGATGAGAATTGTTACTTTGGTAAAACAGTTCAGTGCATAGTCAATTGCAATTATCTCCATTAATAGTATTCCTTACAGTGAAGTAAATAGAAGTAAAGTGCTTTTGTAGCAATCAAGGAGAGGCTATCCACATTAGCTGGGTTCTCTGGCGAAGCTGTGTGCTCATAGGGTCCAGCCCACCCGTTCGTTCTGACAGTGGAAGGCCTTTCATCTGGTGGCAGATTACTTGCCCAGCTACATCAGTTGTGGTTTCTGTGAGCTGCTGACAGAGGGAAGCTGAAATTTACATTTTTTGTCTGTGTCCACAGGGAGTTGTGGGAAATTAAGTTAAAAAGAACTGCTCCTGCATGCTGGTCTCCATATTGAAAACAAAGTGGTTACTAAAGTAGGAAAATTCTCATACGACAGAATAAAAAATTTGGAAGTGATGTAATTGTATTGTATTGCATATGTATTGTACTTTCAGACGAAAACTGTACTGATTAAATGAAAATTGCATGATCTAGTATGGTACGACAAAAGTTTTCATGTTTGTCCTTTTGGATAATTTCAGACAAAAGCTGTGCACTAACGATCAGATTATTGTAAGATTGCTTCGAAAGCAGTATATTTTGTTCGATTTTCTGATCGTGTGTACAGGGTTTAAATGTGCTACTGTGATACAATACACTATATGGATTTTTTATGTATATCTTCCCACATGGGTTGATGTGATGATAACAATCTGAGGAGATTTAAGGGCTAATAGTTGGCGGGGCCACTAAAGATTGGATAAAAGGGTATTCCATTATTTGTAAATTATTTTTTAAAAAGGGTAAACATAGCAATTCTATGACCTACTTTTAATTAAGAGATCCATTTCTTCTGATGAGTTATCTTGCTTGTGGGAGTCAATAAGGCAAGGATTGGCAGTGTGTGCATAAACATTTGGTCCGTCCGATCCAATATGTCAGAAAACCTAGTGCACAAGGCACGGTGTAACTCCTCAGGAAATGACAGACCAAATGTGACGTAAAAAAGTATTTATTATACACAATATATAATGCAAATATCAAAAAAGTTTAACATCAAAAATATTCACATATATAGGCATGAAACTTAGCTGCCCTGAACAGAAATTTTGGGCTAGCAGGAATAGATGCTGTAAATGACGCCTGACGTGTTCCGGACGATGACGTCCTTCTTCAAAGGCTTAGTGTCATTTAGAACAGTTTATTGTGTTGCTTGTTATTCTACAATATAAATATAATAGAAATTAGCACAACAAAGTAATATATCAAGATAGATTACTAATTAGAGTTACACCTTCAACAATAGTCAACATGATAAAACGTGGGTCATAATGATAAGATAGTGGATTATTGTATCTACACAGGCAGATCGGCCGATACTAGACACATGGGGAGATGGAATTACGGCTGTAGGACTCCCAGGCCTGTAGGAAGCCAAAAATGGCTCCAAGATGGTAAACAGGGGCACAGAGGCCAGCCTCAGTGCGTCCTATACGTCCACATCTCAAGCTGAGACACAAACAAGATGAAACCTTACCCACATGTGTAGATGCAAGCAAGGAGGTCCCCAGGCACGGCCGAAGTAACGATCGCCCCCCAGGGGCCTCCCGCGCACTGGACAGTGAGCAACACCCCCACCACCAAGCAGGGACCACCAATGGCAACGGCCCCTAAGTAACCCCGGATGGGAAGTCAGTGAAAGGCTGGACAGCAGCGGAACACCCACAAGTGAGCACAACCAGAGTCACATGATAGAACCTAACATTTAAACAGTTAAACAATTTAAACAGCGAAACAAACAATCAGATGATAACCATAAGAATAGAATAAACACAAACATCAGATCAATAATACACAAAAGTATCAAAGCAGTTCAATCCATAGTTATGACATTGTCAATCGAATAGTAACCAAATGCACTAGGGTATCAACAAATATCATACATATATATGTGTGCAGAGAACTACAACAAAATAGAGGATAAAAAATATTCTTGATGTCTATAAAGGAATCAGAGACGTCAAAGACTTTTGCTTCTACAGGTCTAATTCACATATACCCAACTGAAAGCCCTCCAAGTACGGTTTGAAATTGAACGCTTCATTGAGGACTGGAGGTGTAGTTGCATTCAGGTGGAATATCCACCTTAATTCGCTTTGTAAAAGTTGCTTGTTCAAGTCTCCTCCCTTTGGGTTATTTGGGATATGACCAAGTGCCAAGAATCGCACCTTTGGAGTGCGATCATAATGCACTGTACGGCCGTATCTACCGAGGGGAAGGCCAGGGTCTTTCTTTTTGATGCTAACAATGTGTCTGTAAATTCTTCGCCAAAATTCGAATTTGGTTTTACCCACATAGTAACAATTGCATTCACACTGCAGCAAGTAAACTATCCCTCCAGTGTGGCAGTTGACAAAGTGTCTAGGTTTCAGTTTTTCCCCATTTGGTAAATCTATATTTCTTCCAATATCCATGTATTGGCAGTAGTTACAATTACGGCATTTGAATGTCCCTGAAAATTTAATACAACCTTGTTTGCTAGTTTTGTATTCACTATGGACTAATTTGTAAAGTAGGGAGAAAGCTCTACGGGTTTTAATTTTGGCTTTTTTGTATGCTTTTTTAAGAATACCATTAGAGTAACTACAAGCTTGAAGTCTTGTTCTAAGTGAGCTTCCTTCATGAACAAATCATCGCTAGAGCAGTTGCGTCTAGCTCTGATATATTGCCCGAATGGAATAGACGCCAGTAGGAGTTTGGGATGGAAGTTGGAGGCTTCCAAGATGGTATTACCCGCTGTGGGTTTTCTATAAAGCTTGCTTTGAAGAGAGCCGTCTTGATGTTTAGTGATTGTTAAATCTAAAAAAGAAATTCTGCATACATCATCAGTCATAGTGAATTTAAGATCGAATGTATTGCCTGAGTTCATATATTCCAAAAATTCAAAAAGAGTAGTGCTAGGGCCATCCCACAACATGATGACGTCATCTATGTAATGAAACTAGGCCTTGTATGCCCAGCAAACACACAGGCCGCACCATCAGACAATAGTAACCTCTCCCACTCTCCCAGGTACAGATTGGCGTATGCCGGGGCACAACATGTAGTGGGAGCCATTAAAGGAGATCTTGCTTGTGGGAGTAGCATTGTTGTTACCCATGAGGGCAATTTTAGTTAGTTTTTTTTTGACATAGTACACAATTTACCAAAGTTGATAACATGATTTGATGAGGCACAAACACGCTGAAGTTTTACATTTGTTTGTACATATTTATATTTTATTACTTATATTTAGGGCTGTATATTTACAGCATATATTTTAGGTGGTATATAAATATTTTATATATTCCAGTACAGTTGCTTAGTTAGGGTATTTTTTTCACGAATAACAATAAATATTTAAAAAAGTTTGATTTCTTTCATACATTAAGCTTAACCCCTTCACTCCGACTGTGGAGTCATGGCTTGAGTGGGTTATATCGCAGCTGCAGGCATCACCCCCAGTACCGTTTTTTAGAGCCAGCATTTGGCTTTTTAGTGATAATAACAGATGCAGCTAAAAGCCGCTCGGCTGTTATCCTAAAGGAGCAGGAGGGGACATCCACCCGCCTTCCGCCGCTCTTCCTAAGCCTCCCGGCCCACCAGGAGACCCAAGCCACCATTTGGTACGTCCGCCACCTAGGCTGAGACCTGCATAAAGCCGGAATCGGCTTCAATCGTGTCTCCGATGTGAAATCCCAGAAGCAACGTCACAAAGTCACTTCTGGTTTACTTGGCTGCCAATTACGCCGATTTAAAAAATAACAATATTCAGAAATGCAGATTTTGGCGATCTGAATACTTTTGAATGTAAAAAAGGGATTTGGGGTCTTTTAGACCCAGATCCCTCCATAGGGAGTACCTGTCACCACCTATTACTGTCACAAGGGATGTTTACTATCCCCTGTGACAGCAATAAAATTGATCAGATTTTTATTTTTTTTTAAAGGGACAATGTTAAAAAATAAAAATAAAATAAAACAAATAAGAAAAATCCGAATGTCCGAATATGTAAACAGTGTTCAAATCACACATGTGAGGTATCGCCATGACCATCAGAGTGAGAGCAATAATTCTAGCAAAAGGCCTCCTCCGTAACTCTAACCTGGTAACCGTTATATTTTTTAAAAGCGTCGGCTATGGAGATTTTTAAATACCATGATTTGTCGCCATTCCACCAGTGTGCGCAATTTCAAAGTATGACATGTTAGGTATCTATTTACTTGGTGTAACATCATCTTTCACATTATACAAAAAAATTGGGCTAACGTTACTGTTCTTTTTTTTAATTCATGAAAGTGTCTTTTTTCCCCAAAAAATTGCGTTTGAAAGACCGCTGTGCAAATACCGTGTGACATAAAAAATTTGAAACGATCGCAATTTTATTCTCTAGGGTCTCTGCTGAACAAATATATATAATTTTTCGGGGTTGGCATGCATTCTGAACTATAGAGGTGCTTGGGAGGAGGAGCTTAAGGAGGTGGAGTCAGGTCAGGAACCACATTTTTTATGCAGCCTGGAATATATAGCATTTAGGCCCCTTTCACACTGGCACGACAAGACAGTCATACGACTGTGGATCCAACTTTGCCCTGCGACTTGAAGTCTGACATGCATCCGACTTCAATGAACGGGGATCCGACTTTGATCCCTGACAATGCAGGCACTTTGTGTCTGATATGAATCTTTAGGGGGAACTCCACAACAAATTTGAAAAAAAAAACCTCCAAGAGCATACCAGGTCCTTCGGTCTGGTATAGATTTTAAGGGGAACCCCTACGCTGCCCCCCTAAAATCCATACCAGACCCTTATTCAAGCAGGCAGCACTGCAGGGCAGGAAAGGGGGTGGGGACGAGCAAGCACTCCCCCTCCTGAACCATACCAGACCGCATGCCCTCAACATGGGGGGTGGGTGCTTTGGGGTGGGGGGCCTTGCGCCCCCCACCCCAAAGCAACTTTTTCCAGGGGCCTCTTCCCGACAACCCTGGCCATTGGTTGTCGGGGTCTGCGGGCGGGGAGCTTATTGGAATCTGGAAGCCCCTTTAAAAAAAGGGGGCCCCAGATTCTGGCCCCCTACCCTATGTGAATGAGTATCGGGTACATTGTACCCCTACCCATTCACCTAAAAAAAGTGTCAAAAATAAAACACATTATACATGTTTTTAAAGTAATTTATTAAAGCAGCTACGACATCTCTTCTGATCTCTTCTCGAAGGGCCTAGTATGCTCTTGGAGGACCCATGCCGTTTTTTAAAAAATTTGGCGTGGAGCTCTTCTTCAAGATCGTCAGAGCACAAGTCGCATGCCAAAGTCGGATCAGTTAAGATGGCGATCCGACTTTGATCCGACTTCAGTGATATTCAATGGGCTGAAGTAGGATCAAAGTTGGACCAATGTAGTGCAGGAACTACTTTGAAATCGGCACAACTTGAAGTCGTACTAATATGAATGGTTGTCATTGGAAATCATGGGGAAGGACTTGTGTGAAAGGGGCCTTACACAGGCATCCCCTTAAATCACGTCAGAATTGCGGTAAAATCGCGGCTTCAAAACCATGATTTTACCACAATTGCGTGGCCGCTATTTGACGCTATTTTGCCGCGATTTCAGGGAATGCCTGAGTAACTCGCATCAAAGTCAGACCAAAGTAGTACAGGGACTACTTTGAAGCTGGTGCGACTTGAAGTCGCACAGATATGAATGGTACTCATTGGAAATCATGGGCAGTCCCAAGTCGCAGGACAAGTCACACAAGTGTGAAAGGGGCATAAGGCATTTTTCAGGTGTTTTGCTTCCGGTGAGAAAACACTCAGATGTGAACAGGTGCCATTGAAATGAATGGGATTTTGCTTGTTGGGCATTTTTCAGGTGTTTTTTGGGGCATTTTAGAGACGTTTTATGAGTTGAAAATGCTCAGGTGTGAATGCAGCCTAAAAGTAAAGGGAATCCAGGAAGTTGGCCAGCAGACAGACAGAACGCAGCATAAAAAGGAGATTGTTCAGGTAAGCTTACAGTCATAGCTCCTAACTGTCCCTGATTTAGAGGGACTGTCCCTCATTCGGAACAAAGTCCCCCTGTTCCTCTGTCCTCCTCATTTGTCCCTCATTTTGTTCTGATCTATATAGTTATATATATAGTATATAAAATGCACCACTCATCTATCAAAAAATGTTTCCCAGTGCTAAACCTTTCATCCAAATTTTACATTCCTGCATTTGTAAATTCCAAAAGCTAATAAAGTGGCCTCGGATTATGAGCATAATCCGTTCCAGGAGTATGCTCGTAATCCAAAGTACTCGCATATCAAAGCGAGTTTTCCCATTGAAGTCAATGGAAACTAAAATAATTCGTTCCACATTGACTTCAATGGGATGCAATACCGCATGCGGCCAGAGGCGGGGGCGCCGGAGAGCCTCGGAAACGGCCGAAAAGGCCCAAAGACACTTCTGCTGACCTCAGCAAACCTAGGAAAGACTTCCTACCCGAGATGTGCCAAGGTCAGCCGTGCTGTACTCGGGCCTTTCCGTGCATTTCTGAACAAGACATTCGGCTCTGCTCAGCTCCGGTGCCCCCCACCTCAGGCCAAAAGTGGTACTGCACACCGCTTTGGCCTGAATCGTGCTCGTTTTGCGAGACAACACTCGCAAACTGAGTTACAATTTTGAAAAATACAGTGCTCGTATTGCGAAACGCTTGTTAACCACGTTACTCGCAATCCTAGGTTTCACTGCATAAAGGAATAGTAGTAGTAAAAAAGCACTTTTGGTTTTAACCAATTTTTTTATACAATTCTCCTTTAAAGGGGGTGGTGGCAGGGAGTGTGTCCTATGTCTACATATTTTTGTAACAGGTGTCCCTCATTCCCATCTCAGAAAGTTGGGAGGTATGTTACAGTGTATTGGAATGTCAAAATAGCTATTGTTTTTATTACTATTGTATTATTGGCTGGTGCTTAAAATTTTTTGGGGGGGCGCAAGCAAACTGAAAAATACTGAAACACCCCCCCATCAATTTCAGCCTCACTGTGCCCATCAATTGCAGCCTCACTGTGCCCATCAAATGCAGCCACTGTGCCCATCATATGCAGACACATGTGCCCATCATATTCAGCCACTGTGAACATCATATGCAGCCACTGTGCCCATCAATTGCAGTCTCACTGTGCCCATCAAATGCAGCCATTATACCCATCAATGGCAGCCATTATGCCCATCAAACGCAGCCACTGTGCCCATCATATGCAGCCACTTGTGCCCATCAAATGCAGCCTCTTGTGCCCGTCAAATGCAGCCACTGTGCCCATCAATTGCAGCCTTACTGTGCCCATCATATGCAGCCACTTGTGCCCATCAAATGCAGCCACTTGTGCCCATCAAATGCAGTCACTTGTGCCTGTCAAATGCAGCCACTTGTTCCCATCATATGCAACCATTGTGCCCATCATATGCAGCCATTGTGCCCATCATATGCAGCCACGTGTGCCCATCATATGCAGCCATTTTTGCCCATCATATGCAGCCACTGTGCCAATCATATGCAGCCACTTGTGCCCATAAATTGCTGCCACTGTGCCCATCAATTGCCGCCACTGTGCCCATCAAATGCTCCCACTGTGCCCCATCAAACGCAGCCACTGGGCCATATCAAATGCTGCCAGTGTGCCCCCCGCCGGCCCGCTGTCTGCACTTACCTGTCCCGGTGGGACAGCTCCTCGATGTCTTTTCCCGTCCTCTCTTCCCATCCTCTGTTATGATTGGACGCCTGGCGTCCAATCACAGCACCTGTCGTTTTAGCCAATCAGGTGATGGGTAACAGATCCGAGCACCTGATTGGCGGAGAGGCGCTTTAGTGTTAGGAAAGCGAATATTAATTCACTTTTCTAACACAGCTGAGTGACCTGTGAGTGCCCAGCATGGCACTCACAGGTCACCTTTTTTGACGCCTATGGCTCAAATCAGGTGCTTTAAAGCCACCCCCACCACGATAATTTAGGCGCCCTGTGTCCGAAAAGGGGCCGGGCGCCTGAATAGGGGGTGGCAGCAGCGGCCCTAGATCATTTCATGCAATGCATGAATCTATCTATTGGTGATAGAGGGGGTGGCAGGAGAAAGGGGGCGGCGCTTGTGCGCCCTTATGGATGCACCGCCACGGTTGCTATTACAATGCTGATGTCATAGAATGAAAGTGTATGTTGTCTACTCCTTTAGGTATCTTTATTTGAGTTATGTCACTTGAATTTCAAATAAATCTCATTAGGCTCAATTGAAAATAATTCCATTTTTTTTTTTAATAGGTATTTTTATCTGATGTTTTAGCTTTCTGAACTGAGCCTCTACTTAATGGCTATTACTTTTGCATAATTTAGATTTTGTGTCACAGGGTCACTAGTATTTTTCTGATGTGTGTTTTTATTTACTATTGCTTTTAGCACCAATTGTCTTGTATACAGCGCAGTGAAATCTAGAAATCTGCACTTCGTTTATAGGTCACTGTCTTCTTCCAATGCTGTGGTTTTACATAGAAACACATATTTTTGTGATAAATCTACTAAAATTGTTAAAAACCTTGTAGGCAACTAACATAATAGCTTTCCTAAGTAACTAAGACATGTTTCTGCAAATTTGCATGCAAAATTTGTATTTATTTGCTGAATTAAACTTAAAAAGTGCATACATCTGGCCACCCTGTCAGCCAGTACTTAGTAAGACTCCCTGGCAGAAATCACAACAACCAAATGTTTCTTGTAAGTAATCTAACAGTTTTTATTGTTGCTTTAAGATTCATTTCACACTCTTCCTTTGCAAGCATTTCTATTTCAGAAATACTCTTAACCGTTGTCTTAAAAGTAGTGAATGTTTAAGATACAGTATATGTTTAGATTTTCAATAATAGTGACAACAGGACCATAAGGCCAACCCCAACACATTATGTTGGCCATGCACAGAAATTGTAAGACAATTTTAGTTCATTAAACCTGTTTAAATCATAATGGCAGCCTGAAAAAAAAACAAGACATATGATTTCAATAAGTTAAATACTGTATCCATGGATTCTTAGTGAAAAATAAATCCTTCATGGCACACATGCTACATTTTTGTAAGTATGGACTCACTAGTTGGCAGCAGAACTGATCCTGGTCCTTCTTTCTTAGCCTCCTACATTTAGACTACTACCAGCCTCTAGACTAACTCTGAGGACATTGCCCACTGGGGCCTCCTTCCCCTGTATCTCCCTGTTTTGCTGTGAACCCTTTCTCTTTATGACCACTACACCACTTCATTCACTATTACTACAATTCTTTTCAACCTTACTTAAACCTCTTTCTTCCTATTTTAAGGATTTCTTCATCAAAATTTCCCTGACTTCCCCTCCACTCTGGTAAATCTTTTACACTACCATACCATGACAATTCAAAAAGTGCTACACCAGTTGTAATAACTTGCTTTAATAAAAGGGACCCTCATAGCTACATACATACAGTGGAACCTCGGATTACGAGCATAATCCGTTCCAGGAGTATGCTCGTAATCCAAAGTACTCGCATATCAAAGCGAGTTTTCCCATTGAAGTCAATTGAAACAAAAATCATTTGTTCTGCATTGACTTCAATGGGATGCAATACCGCATGCAGCCAGAGGCAGGGGGCGTCGGAGAGCCTCGGAAACATCTGAAAAGGTCAGAGGACACTTCGGCTGACCTCGGCAAACCTCGGAAAGACTTCCTAACCAAGATTTACCGAGGTCAGTCATGCTGTACTCGGGTCTTTCTGTGCATTTCCGAAAGGGACGTTCAGCTCTGCTCGGCTCCGGCGCTCCCCACCTCAGGCCAAAAGCGGTACTGTACACCGCTTTGGCCTGAATTGTGCTTGTTTTGCAACACTCGCAAACCGAGTTACGATTTTTAAAAATACAGTGCTCTTATTGTGAAACGCTCATTAACCGCGTTACTCGCAATCCAAGGTTCCACTGTATCTCTATTTTTGACCCATTTTAGACACTGTACTTATGCTTGCATATCCTGCATATCCTGAATTTATTATCAAATGCCTTTACTTTATGTATTTCTCCATTAACCTTGTGCATATTCCGATATTGTTGACAAACCTCTGTAAGTGGCTTTGACAAATATAATGTATGTTATATTCTTGTACCAATTTATTTAGAAACCCTCAATAAAAACATTGGGAACAAAAACTATTTTGTCAAGCAGACTACAGTGCCTTGAAAAAGTATTCATACTCCTTGAAATTTTCCACATTTTGTCATGTTACAACCAGCTGAGCTGAACACATGGGCTCTAGAGATGAACACATGGAGACAGGGAAGTGTCGTCTCCCCTAAGACGGATTAGGACACCACCACTACCACTGGACCAGAACAAGCACAGACCCACTGAAAGCACATAGGCACTTTTATTGTGTCATTGAGGTGAGAGTTCTGGGAGCCCCTAGTGGGTATCCATTGCCACGACTAGTCACCGGATCACCCAGCAACACATGTTCACCTACCAGTCACAGTTTATATGTTTTTATGTGATTTATGTGATTGATTAGCACTTAGTCACTTTAATTCACGTGTCATGTTTTTTTTTTTTTTTTTTTTCCATCATTGAAGGACATTCACTTTTGATGCACGTTTGTATTTACTATGGTTCCTTTATTTAAAAAAATCTTTTAGGGTGCAGTTTTCATGCATTTGCTTTATGGATTGATTAATTGTTGCGCAGAATCATTCACACAATTTATCACGATTGTGCACTTTTTAGTTTTATTAATAGTGAGGGGTGTTCACTATATCTGATTTTGCAGCATCATTATTATATATTATCATTTTATGTTTTACACGGTCTATATTTAGTAGCGCAGAAGTCCATCTTAGGATATTTTTTATAAAAAAAATCCCAGATTTTGAACATCTCATGAAACGCTGTTCAATCCATCATTCAAAAATGGAAAGAGTATGGCACAAATGCAAACCTGCTAAGACATGGCAAGGAGAGCATTAATCAGAGAAGCAGCCAAGAGGCCCATGGTAACTCTGAAGGAGCTGCAGAGATCCACAGCTCAGGTGGGAGAATCTGTCCACAAAACAACTTTAATGCCGCATACACACGGTCGTATTTTATGACGAGAAATGTTGGATGTGAGCTTGCTTTTGGAAAGTCCGACTGTGTCTATGTTCCATCAAACATTCGCTGTCGGGTTTTCCGTCAACAAATGTTTGAGAGCAGGTTCTCAAATGTCCCGACAACAAAACTTTGTTGTTGGAAAGTCTGATCGTGTGTACACAAGTCCACGCACAAAAGTTACGCATGCTCGGAATCAAGTACGAGCCAGAAGCGCTCGGTCTTGTAAAACTAGCGTTCGTAATGGAGACAGCACATTCGTCACGCGGCAAATTTTGAAATCTCTCAGTGCAGTGCAATCTTTTCTTCTTTATAATGCTATAATAATGAAGTAGCTTTGCCGCTGATATTCACAGAGTTCTGACAAACGTATTTTTTATTATTTCTCATGATCTCCTGAATAATATTTGTTTTTGTTGTTTTTTTTTCTCGTGATCTCCAGAATAAACTTTTTTTTTATCTTGTGGTCTCCAGAATAATCTTTTTTTTTCTTTTTTTATCTCCTGATCTCCAGAATAATCTTTTTTTTTTCTAGTGATCTCCATATTTTTTGTTTCACAAACAAACTGTCCTTTTTGAAGTTAAACACAAGTATTTGTTCAAACAAAAATAAAAAATTTAAAAGGGGTCATAACAAAATCAAGAGGAAGGCAATGCTGGAGAAACAGTTGGAATTGGTGAAGCCTTTGTACCCCAGAGCAGATATCAATTATTTGACTGTCAAAATTTGTAACCTGAGGAGTCCATTTAATAGGGAGCACAATACGGTCCAGGACTCCGAGAGATCGGGAGCAGCAGCAGATGACATATATGTCCCGAGGCTGTGGTCTTACAACAGCCTGCGTTTTTTGCCAGGCGATCACTCTCAACACTTCCTTCCACGCTTCCTTCCATACTGCTGTGGTGGGTTGGGTGGCTGTGGTGTTGGTGGTGTTGCTGGAGGTGGTGGAGGAGTATGGTCCAACTCACACAGGTGGGTTTTATTTGTGAGTTTGCCCCTCGCCCCTTTGTTTAGGGCCTTCAAAATGATTTCCTCACAGATTGTGCATTGGCCCTCCTCCATGTGTTCGAGCTTGCTTGCTGTCACACAGCCAAATGCCTTGTGGCCACCAGGGGTCGTGTTAAGTGCCGCAGTAGCCTGGTGAAGGAAAACAGTCGAGGTTCCTCGCCTTCCTGGTCCTTTTGGTTGGAGGGCAGAGGGGAGGAACCTGGGATTCCGTCAGGCTGCTTTCCACGGCCTACTCCTGGCTGAGACTTTCCTGTGTATGAAAATGGTACATAGTTTTAGGTTTATGGTCATCATTCACACACAATTTTGAGCTCATGACTGTGGTAAATTGAATGTTACCAAATAGAAAAGACTATCATTCTGACACCAGAATTTTTCATTCTTGTCCCAATCATTTTTGGCTACTACTGTCTATTGATATGTAAACCACTTTGTTAAATCAGAAATTAGTGATCAATAACATCTAGTTAACATCATTCAATTTTTGACAGGAAATATCTTCAACAATGTTATACCTGGCTCAACCTGGGATCCTCCACATCTTCTTCCTGGGTGGAAGGCCCAGGTTGGATTTCAGGAGCCTCAGCTGATGCAGAAGGAAGTGTTGAAGGAAGTGTAGATAGTGATGGCCTGGGTTCCGTCTGGTCTGTCAAACTCTGCCCTTGTCCTTCTTTCTAGTGTATTCCCCGCCTCCTCTTTCGGGGCAGTGGGAGAGCACTTGGCGGAGACACAGCAGGTGCCTGCGAAGAGCAGCAATGACGAGAAAAGCCCCGAGCAAGGCAGTTCCACATCCAGGAGGAGATGTAAGGCCTCAAATATGTCCTTTGAAGAGATGGTGGAGATGGTGGACATCTTGAAGAGGGCAGACTATGATGGGAAATATGGACCGTACAAAAACCCAAATGTGAGAAAGGCGAAGATCATGACTAAAGTTGTGAGAAGTCTGCACAGGACTTTTGGGGTACGACGATCCAAGGAGCAATTGAGGAGACGCTGGTCAGACCTGAAATTGAGGGGGCAAGATCAGTATAGAAAGATCAGGAAAGTGCTGCAAAAAAGTAAGTATTTGTCGTGTGTTCCTATTATTTTTATTACTTTTGTGCTGGTACATGTGCTTTTCTTTACTGTTGTACAGTTTAAAATGCCAAGTTTGAGGTTCGTGGGCACAGTAACCGTTCGTATTAAACATTGTTCGTTCCACCACTAATACAACATTTTTGGTAGATGCAGGTTAACTACATTTGTTCATGCCTAAAAGAAGTTTATTACATTGTTGTCTAGATGTGTTTGAAACTATAATGAAATGCCAACTTGATTCAGTGTAAGGAGAGGACACTCAGCAGCTGTTTACACATCTGGACGCAGGAGCACTAGTGTGGGACACTATAACAACCTTTTTATGGTGTCCCACGCAGGTGCGCCAGTGGATACTAGGGGTCTCTCCATGTGTGAAACTTGCACAAAACAGGTAAGTATTCCAGCTTTGGAAAGGGAAAAAAATCATGTCTTCAGCTTGGAACTCTGCCAAAACAGACAATTGGACGACACTTTCAAGCAATGTTTCATATTACTATTTCTGGCCTCAAATATCTGTCTGCTAAGTATACCTTTTTTGTATTCACATAGGGGAGAAAAGAATTGTGCCATCTGAGGACACCAGGAACCCCACACATCTCCTGAAGAAGGGGAACTCAGCACACAACCTGATGATGTGGATGCAGAGTTTCAGGAAGTGGTCGAAATGGTGATCACAACAAGTCAGTGTCTGAGACCACAGCTTCAGGTAATAGATGTATGTCTGCATATTTATAATACATGGTGTGTTTTTTTATTTTTAGGTGATGTGGATGTTGTTGAAGAAAAAACTCACTTCAACAGTGCAAGTGCACAAGTACTCATCAGTGATATAATGGTGTGCAATCGGGATTTAGAGAAAGTCAAGCAAAATTTCAATGATGTTCAAAAAAGACTGACCAACATCACTGATGTGTTAGCCAAAATCTAAAACCACCAAAAACTGTAAATCTAGTCATTATCGTTTTACGTTTTTTAAAAGATTTAAAGTAATTGTAAAGCCAAATTTTGAAGATGCACACAGTGTGTCAACATGTGCTATCTGCCATCATGGGATATCAATGTACGCATTTTGTGGATGCAACCCCTTCCTCCAAACTAAAGTAGGTGAGAGGAAGGGGTTGCACCACTAAAACACATCCATTGATCCCCCATGATGGGAGCTAGCACATGTTGACACACTGTGGCTCATTTAAAAAAAAAGTAGAACCACTTTGCACTACAAGTGCAATGCAAGTGCACTTGTAGGGCAGAGTAGGTTTTCCTTTCTAAAATAAGGCCCAGTGTGTCAACATGTGCTAGCTCACATCATGGGGGACGTGTTTCGGGGGTGCAACCCCTTCCTCTCACCTACTTTAGTTTTGAGGAAGGGGTTGCACCCACAAAATGCATACATTGATATCCCATGATGGCAGATAGCACAAGTTGACACACTGTGTGTTTTGTGGCTTTAGAAAAATAGATAATAAATAGTCCCAATTTGTGTGCATCTTCAAAATTTGGCTTTTACAGGGAAGAGATCACCCCATCTGATGAAGGCAAAATCAACACAGTTTTGGCATACTAATGTCTCATATGGCCTTCACTTTATCAAAGTTGAACTTTGTAAGTTCCTGAGTTGGGGATGTGTATGTTATAGTTTTAAACATACCTGTTTAGCCACCAAAAAGGCTATATACTGTCAAACATATATGTTATACACCAAAGATGTTGGTTTGTTAAAAAAACCTTTTATAACGCACATGTGAATGTGTTTGGAGTAAAATGTTTTATACTCAACAATGTGTGGCTTCTTTCAATGCTCAATACCAGTTTTTTTAGTAAGTTGGTGTAGTTACAGTGACAATGGGGGTTATTTACTAAAGGCAAATCCACTTTGCACTACAAGTGCACTTTCAAGTTCCACTATGCTCTAAAATCTGCCCCAATCAGGCCATTTTAGGGACTCCAAGCAATTAATTCATGGAGTTGAAAAGGATAATTATTTTTATCATTAATGCATAGCATATCATTTTTATCATCCACATAGCTTTGCCGTACTTCATGGGCGCTTTGGGGGGGCAAGCCAGGACGGCCAGGTTCAAGCGCCATCATTGTTTCTGCTGGTGAGTCGGCCTCAATCGCAACTGAGGCCAGATAGTTGGTTGCATTCTTATGCCGAAAATTATGCAGAATGCAGCAGCTTAAAATGATGTAGTTCAGTTTGTATTTTCGCCCATGTTTATGGTCGTTTGGAATAGCCGGAACTGGCCATTATGCCAAAGGCATTCTCCACCACTCTTCTGGCTCTGGGCAGCCGGTAGTTAAAAACCCTCTGCTCCGGGGTGAGGGTCCTTATGGGGAACGGCCTCACCAGATAGTCCCCCAGCACAAATGCCTCATCTGCAACAAAAACAAATGAGAGGCCCACCACGTTATCTGCTGGAGGTGGCAAGCCCAAGCTGCCATTCTGGAGCCACCTGTAAAATTCGGTCTGTGCGATGATTCCACCATCTGACAAACGCCCACTCTTCCCCACGTCCAGATAGAGGAACTCGTAAGTTGCCGACACCACCGCCAACAACACAATACTACTGTACCCCTGGTAGTTGTAGTAGTATGACCCTGAGTTGGGGGGTGGGACGATCCGGACGTGCTTGCCATCAATCGCACCACCGCAGTTGGGAAAGTCCCACTGCTGGGCGAATTGGGAGGCCACAGTCTTCTATTCCTGTGGGTTGAAAGGAAACTGTGGAGTCAAACAAAAAAAAAAATTAGTACTTTTGCACATAACATTACAAGCAGATTAGACACAAACATTATTGGCCAACATAAGTATAACATTTATTGAAAGGAGTATTTAAAGACAAAAGTATAAGGTCCACTTATCAGATTCCTCAACCCCTCTGATGGCCCATTGTAAAAATTTTTGGGTGGGGGGGATGTTTTGGACAGGTAACCGTCTCCACTTCATTGAGAGCTAAATGCATAAATAATGTGTGTTACTTTGGCCAGCCCCTCCTTACTTACACTATTGGCAGCCCACTGGACAGGTAAGAAGTGTCATGATCCAAAAATATGAATACACACTGTCGAAATTGAAGCACATTTTTACATTCTGCAATTATCTATCAAGATAATAGGAGAACAAAACTTTAAACAGTACCATTTGAAAGTATTCAGGCAGGCCCTTGCACTACATGCTTTGGTGAATTCATCCATAAATATGACCACAAAAGAGGTAGGTAAAGTGTGTATGGGTTTGGCAAAGTCAGCAGATAGAGTATTGGTATCGGTGGACTTAGTGGTTGGGGGGGAGGGAGGGTTCCAAATGAGTTTTGGTCCCCCCAAAAAGCCTCTTGTACTCTGCCTGAATTTAAGGCCAACAATAACATTTGGACACATTTTAGGGGGTGTTTAGGGTAAACACTACAATGAAGCTGACAAAATACATTGTTAAGTGACTAGGCTGGGTGTATATGGGCCCAGGATAGCATGCTGGGGGGGGGGTTAGTGGAGGAAAATATGCTTGAAGGACAAAAAAGGAGCATTAAAAGCTTCCAGCATGCATGAGGACAAAGAGGACATTCACAGCATATTAAAATCAAGGTAATTAGGGAATGATGAAATAAATACAATACATTAGCAAACATTAAATACATAGAATGTCATAAAACATAAAACTTACCTTAATATAGACCTTCTGCAGGACCTGAATGATGGCAGAACAGGTTTCTGGAATAATGATTCCCAGAGCCTGGGGAGGGAGATCCCAATCGTGAACTTGATATCCTGGAGACTTCTCCCCGTCGCCAAGTACCGCAAGGTGGCGACGAGCCTCTGCTCGGGAGTGATGACTTGCCGCATGCAGGTGTCCTGCTTGGTAATATAGGGGGACAGCAAAGCAAACAAATGGTGATAGATGGGGTTTGTCATCCAGAGATAGTTCCTGAAATCGTCAGGATTATTCTCCTGGAGCTCCCGCAGCAAAGGCATATGAGAGAATTGATCACGATTAAGTAACCAATTCTTGGTCCATAAACTCCTCCTCCCCCTGTTCATGGACTGGACTTGGGTCAAAGCAATAACTCCAACACCAAGCCCAACAACAGCACAAACTCTACGACGCGCAACTGGCTAGAAAACAGTCGGCTGCTCTGAACGAACTGACAGAACGCACTGAAAATCAGAAAGGACCTGAGAAGAACGATCTGAAAATCAGAAACAAGCGGATAAGAACGCACTGAAAAACAGAAGCGAACTATAAATAGAATGCACTGAAAGACAGGAACGAACTAACAACACGCACTGAAGAACAGATACGAACCGACAAGCACAACCTGAAAAGCAGAAACAAACTGAAAAGCACGAGGCTGAAAAGCGCAAATCATCTCTCACCAAACTTCTACTAACACAAGATAAACATGAGATTAGCAGAAGGAGCCCAAAGGGTGGCACACTGGCTATTGAACTTCCTTTTTATCGGCTTTTCATACGTGTTGTAAGTCACCGCATTCTCACGTTCGTAATTGTTGGCCAACATTTGTGTGACCGTGTGTATGCAAGACAAGTTTGAGCCAACAACCTTCGAACAAAAATCTGCGGTTTTGTTGACGGAAAGTCCGATCGTGTGCATTAGTTGTGCACTCCACAAGTCTGGCCTTTAAGGAAGAGTGGCAAGAAGAAAGCCATTGTTGAAAGGAAGCCTTAAGAAATCCCATTTGCAGTTTGCGAGAAGCCATGTGTTGGACACAGCAAACGTGGAAGAAGGTGCTCTGGTCAAATGAGACCAAAATTTTACTTTTTGGCCTAAAAGAAAAACGCTATGTGTGGTGGGAAAATAGCACTGAACATCACCCTGAACACACCATCCCCACTGTGAAACATGATGGGGGCAGCATCATGTTGTAGGGATGCTTTTCTTCAGCAGGGACAGGGAAGCTGGTCAGAGTTGATGGGAAGATGGATGGATCCAAATACAGGGCAATCTGAGGCAGGGGTTCACCTTCCAGTAGGACAACAACCCTAAACATACAGCCAGAGCTACAATGGAATGGTTTAGATCAAAGCATATTCATGCGTTAGAATGGCCCAGTCGCAGTCCAGACCTAAATCCAATTGAGAATCTGTGGCAAGATTTGAAACTTGCTGTTCACATACACTCTCCATCCAATCTGACAGAACTTAAACTATTTTGCAAAGAAGAATGGGCAAAACTGTCACTCTCTAGATGTGCAAAGCTGGTAGAGACATACCCCAAAAGACTTGCAGCTGTAATTGCAGCGAAAGGTGGTTCTTCAAAGTATTGACTCAGGGGGTTGTGTTCTAAAAAAATCCTAGACTTATGAAAATCCTCAACCTCGTCACTTCTGGTGAGCATACGTTACTACCCAGCTGTTCGCTTGGCCTCACCGCGCATGCGCCGACTGTTTTTTCGGGTCCAGAAAATTATAGACCCGCTCGGCATGCCGTGCCAGCTGATGCACTGCGTCCAGCCCCGCCCTCGCCATTAACACGCCCCTAGTCTCTTCTGTTCTAACCTGTACCGAAGGAAAGTGGGAGGGAGAGATAGAGTGGTGCTTGGAGAGGGGGACGGGCCCCGTGCATAGCACTGTGTCTGTGTATGGGATGTATTTATGTATATATGTATGTATGTATAGGAGGTCTAGGAAAAACCTAGAGATGTGCCTGTGATCTGTGTCAAGCCTTTGCATAGAAGACATTCCTCATCAATATGAGCATCCACACTGCATGATGTACATAATGTGAAGGGCTGTGCAATCTGTTCAGGAATGAAAACAGCAACCTGACACATGGAGCCTCTGCTCACACAAATCTGTCTGTGCACAGCCCTGCAAAATACATATACGGGAGGTCAAGGAAAATTAAAGAGCAGAGTCTGTGATCTCTGTCAAGTGCTGGGGGCTGGATCGCCTCTGCTGCTTTTCCTCCAATCAGGGACCAAAGAAGCTGAGTGCGAGTTTCCCTGTAGCCCTCACACTGGACACTTGTACACCATTATCATGCATCCCAGGACGGTGGGTCCCAATCCCCCCAGGGCAGAGCACATGTGTGACCCACTTTGGGGTCACTGGTGGCTTAGGGAGAAGGAGAGGACCCCTGGGTGGCTTAGGGAGAAGGAGAGGGCCCCTGGATGGCCGGTGGAGAAGGAGAGGGCCCCTGGGTGGCTGTAGGAGAAGGAGAGGGCCCCTGGGTGGCTGGTGGAGAAGGAGAGGGCCTCTGGGTGGCCTGGGGAGAAGGAGAGAGCCCCTGGGTAGCTGGGGGAAAAGGGGAGAGCCCCTGGGTGGCCGGAGAAAAGGAGAGGACCCCTGGGTGGCCGGGGAAGAAGGAGAGGACCACTGGGTGGCTGGGGGATAAGGAGAGGACCCCTAGGTGGCTGCGGGAGAAGGAGAGAACCCCTGGGTGGCTGCAGGAGAAGGAAAGGGCCCCTGGGTGGACTCTGATGTAAAGGGGAATGCCGGGAGCTCTGATGTGGGGGTGGTGACTCTGCCACCTTCCACAGAGTAAATACACTAAAGTAAGGGGGGTTACTGATATAAGGGGAAACCTTTATTTCAGTGCACCCTTACATTATTGTATTTACTCCCACCTTACATCAATGACCCCCCCTCAGACTGGGCTGATGACGCCGTCGCTGACCTCCTCTCAGGTGCACCATGCAGTGCTCAGTCAGACGGCTCCAGGTTGGTAGCTCTGGTTGGTAGAACAGATTGCCCAGCCCTTCACATTATGTACATCATGCAGTGTGGATGCTCATATTGATGAGGAATGTCTTCTATGCAAAGGCTTGACACAGATCACAGGCACAGCTCTATGTTTTTCCTCGACCTCCCATACATAGACACAGTGCTATGCACGGGGCCCACCCCCCTCTCCAAGCACCGTTCTATCTCCCCCTCCCACTTTCCTTCGGTATGGGGTACTAGAACAGACTAGGGGCGTGTTAGTGGCGGGGCGGGGCTGGACACAGTGCATCAGCTGGCACAGCATGCTGCTTGGGTCTATCGTTTTCCTGGACCCTAAAAAAACAGTCAGTGCATGCGCGATGAAGCCGAGCGAACAGCTGGGTAGTGACGTACGCTCGCCGGAAGTGACACTGTCGAGAATTTTACAGGATTTTTTTTATTATAGGCTGAATACAAATGCACGCCACACTTTTCACATATTTATTTGTAAATATATGTGAAACCATTTATCATTTTACTCCCACTTCACAATTATGTGCCACTTTGTGTTGGCCTATCGCATAAAATCCCAATAAAATACATTTAGGTTTTCAGTTTTAACATGACAAAATGTGGAGAATTTTAAGGGGTATGAATACTTTTTCAAGGCACTGTAAGTTGGCTTAGTTTTGTTGGCTTCCACCCACCCAAACCAATTAGCAACAACATAAAATGTTATACATTGATCAGTTGTAGTGGTGCCCAGTGTTTATCACAGTTTGTTCCTCCTTTCCTCATTTCAAAAAACATTGCATGTTAGACAAAGATAGCAAGAATATTACATGATACGATGGTGTAGTAGTTAACCTACTGAACCTAATTTTTTAATATGTGTACTTAAATATTGCTGTACTTCACCATTAACAATACTGTATATATCCCTTCTACTTTTCTTTGACTTTGATAGCAAATGAGTGACAACATGAATAGATTTCTTAGTCTAAAACTTTATTGTGAAGCTTAAATAGAGCAAATAGTGGTTAATAGGTAAGCTGGGTGAGTATTCTACATAAAAAGTGCAGGTCACCTAACACTAACATTTGAAGCATTTAAAATGCTAACTTTTGCTGATATTTTCCATATAAAAGAACCACCATATTTCCAAGAATTGCTGTTGAAATTACTTTGCCGCATTTGCCAAGTATTAAAAATAAACAATCAGTACAGCATGAAACTACCACATGCATGAGTTTGTATAAATAAGTAACGCAAAGGCACTGATGTGATGTCATGGTTATGCAATAGAGTTTCTCTGTCAGCTTACCTGTCTCCATGTGTTCATCTCTAAAGACCAGCTGCCTCTAACCTGACTGGTTTTATAACCTCTCCTCTAAGCATGGCCCCACCCTAGGCCCTATCAGGGAACCCTATATTAACCTGTGCACTGCAAGCCAGCAGTGCTGATCAACCATTGTGTGTTAGCCTCCGTGTGTACTTGTTGTGTTTCCTACGTCTGATTCCAGTTACCGACTTTGGCCTATTCTTAATTATTCCTGTCTGCTCGTGACCCTGACCTTTGGCGTGTCCCCGACCATCCCTGTTTGCCTGTGACCCTGAACCTTGGTGTGAACTCTGTTGTCCCTGTCTGCTTGTGGCCCAGACCTTGGCTTGTCCCTTACTTTCCTTGTTGTTCCAGCCTGCTGCCTCCTTCCTCTTCTCCTGTAGTCTACTGTGAGCGTGAGCTGTGAGACCCTGGGGGCCGCGACCTGGAGCCAGACTGCAGCGCAGTCCATCCTCACCACTAGAGGCTCTGGTAAACACCTACTGGCTCTTAGACTCTGCGCCCTGGGGAATCTATGCTCTAGCTCCCAGTGGGATCTGTGTCAGTGATCCAGTAGGCCTGCTTCCTGAACCTCCCAGGGTTCAATCCGCAGCAGTCAGTCCTAGGGTCCACTACCTTAGCGGTGCACTTCTGACTCCTAAAGAGTGCATCTGTCACCTAGCCTCAAGGTGACCTGACATGCGAATTATAATAATGGGACCTTCTCCATGAAGTTCATTCAAATGAAGTAGAGATAGCTCAATAAAAAAAGCATACTGCAATGCATTTTATCAAGAAAAAAGAAATAATTTTTAAGGAGAAGGTCAAAGACTAAAATATCATAAAGATAAAAGATTTGGCCTTCCTTAGACAACCTCTTCCTTTCAAGAAAGACATGTTACCTCATTTTACTATGGTAACAGAAATCTTTGCACTGACTTTGCACGCAGGAGGGACAGATTTTTTTCATCAAAGGTGGAATATTGGGACATTGTTCCCTGGGCTATTTAGCCCAACTACAGTGCCTTTATGAACTATCTGGTTTCATCTTACAGAAGCTCATAACTTGAGCACTCCCCGTGAGACTATGCGGGTGCCACTCACCCAGAGAACACACTAATCACTCATAATTCCCACTAATGGCGAGTTGTGCAGTGCCAATATAAACTTACTGGTCCCTCATACGTACTTCTGATATTGAATCACTACACCAGAATGTATTTTGAACACTAAACCTTCTGAACCCTTGGCCCCTGAAGAAGGTATAGGAACACCTGATACCGGAAACACGTCGGGCATTTGGGCATTCATATTGTATGCGATTTTATACAACACATTGGTTTGTCTTATGTAGCACATGTCGTGCATCCTTTCCTATATGTGGTCTTTTGTATTTGTATTTGAATCCATTATATTAAAGATTAATTTTTATTACCTTTGAGTTGGTGGTCCATTTAACCTCTAGACATCTGCGCTATGGCCGAATGACGGCCACAGGGCAGACCTACATTCCCGGGAGGCCGTCATATGACGGCCTCCCCTGTGCATGCTCCCTGCGCGCTCCCTAGAGGGCGCGTGTCGGGCGCGTTGTGATCACCGAGTCACTGAGACTCGGCTGATCACCCATCTGTGTAAGGGGCCGGTCCCGGCCCCTTACCATGTGATCAGCTGTCAGCCAATGACAGCTGATCACATGATGTAAACAAAAGATCGGCAATCGTTTTTTTTTTTTACTCACGCTGACAGCGCGAGTAGAAAAAAAAGCCGATCACCGGATCGGATGTGAGGGACATCGGTCCCCAAGTGGAAGAGGCACATCTGCCTCATCAGTGCCCACTAAAAGTGCCACCTAACAGTGCCCACAGTGCCACCTAACAGTGCCCACAGTGCCACCTAACAGTGCCCACAAGTACCACCTATCAATGCCCACCTGTAGTGCCAATCCCATCACTGCCGCCTATCAGTGCCCATCACTGCCGCCTCATCAGCGTACATCAATGAAGGAGAAAAATTACCCATTTAAAATTTTTTATAACAAAATATAAAAAAATAAACATTTTAAAAAAATAAAAATTCAGTTTTTTACATTTTTTTAATAAAAAGTAAAAACCGCAGAGGTGATCAAATACCACCAAAAGAAGGCTCTATTTGTGGTGAAAAAATGATAAAAATTTCATATGTGTACAGTGTTGTATGACCGCGCAATTGTCATTCAAAGTGCGTCAGCGCTGAAAGCTGAAAATTGGTCTGGATAGGAGGGGGGTTTAAGTGCCCTGTAAGCAAGTGGTTAAAGTTCCAACTAGGGGACATTTATTTATATTTCTATTTAAAGGGATGGGACCACCATACTCTATATGAGATGATGGGAGTCTCTATCTTGTTTATCTGAAAAATATGTGTGTGCTTTTTTTCATTGCATCACAAACTACAGTTAGTGAGATTTCAGGTGATGGCTGTGTAGGTACTCATTTACCCGGGTCATGGTATGTTTACTAGTCGTCACATTCAGCTGGTTCTGTAATGTTGGAGATGTTTTTGTAGCTTACCAAACCCCTTTTTCAGTCCCTATAGTGCAGTGATGGCAAACCTTGGAACCCCAGATATTTTGGAACTACATTTGCCATGATGCTCATGCACTCTGCAGTGTAGTTGAGCATCATAGGAAATGTAGTTCCAAAACATCTGGGGTGCCAAGGTTCGCCATCACTGCTTTAGTGGATTGGTTAGCTGCGAGATGTAGTACTACATCTCAATTACTACTAGTTAGTAATTGTACTACTAGTGATGTTCCCTGATACATGTATGCAAATCTAAAAGAAATGATCAAATAAATCATATATAAGAGCAGGAGCACAAGCGGAATTTTTAGGAGCTCAATCACTAAACTAAAATCACTAGAAATGAATTGCCAAGATTAGCTATCTATTCCTATACAGATGGAATATAAAAGGGGCACAATGTATTTGGACTCACTTGCATGGATTTGCGGCTGTTCCCCACCACCCTCTTTTCTTTCATTTTCAGTCACTTTAGTGTTTTGGTTCGGCTATTATAATGTTAGGTACACTGCCACTTTAAATTTTCTGCACATCTTGTGAACAGGTAAATAATTGACCAAGGAAACAGCAGAAGGCACCAACTAAGTGCAGTACAAGGATAAGAGCATGTAATCCACCTGGGGGGGCACAACTTGGGGAGCATGGCTACATGTTTTGGAGTGTAATATGCTAATAGGCTTGAAGTCTGTACCATACTAATGGACTTTAATAAATTGGCTGCTAAAGGTCTACAAACCAACTGCAGTAAAATGGCCACCCGGTTCTGTAATAAGATCACTTTAAAATCATATTGATTGAGAAACTGTAAAAATTATATAAATGGTATAAATAGATCTATGATTCTTATATACCAAACTAGCTAAAAGGAAGAAGGATGGGGAAAAGAAAAGAAAAAGAAAGAATAGATGAGTGCAAGCCAATCTGTGTTCAACTGAAAAAAGAGTATACGAGCAAACATGTCTTCACACGTGCAACTTGAAAATGATTCCAAAAGCTCACACACCAGTGAGGCTGGAAAATATGCACCCTTGGTTGGTTCTGTATCCAAACAATGAGACATCACAGTTTCTAATTGAAGGTTTTACTAATGGATTTAAGTTACTTTCGTTTTCTAGTGTAGAATGTATTATATAGCAAAAAATTGTAAATCAGTGGACCATTTTCATGATATTGTTAGGGATAAGTTAACAAATTTAAATGTTAAAATTTTGGAATATCCGCATTGGGTGTCATTCCTAAAAAAGGAACCTAATGTGTTTAGACTCATCTGCCCTTGGGCTTCTGCAAAACTTTTTTCGGGGAGGGGGGGGGCGCTTCGGCAGCAGTGATACACAGTCGCATTTAACCTTTTCTTCGACCGCTAGCGTGGGTTAAAGCGCCCCGCTAGCGGCCGAATATCGCCGCTAAAACTATGGTAAATCGCTGCTAAAACTAGCGCCGCTTTACCGATAACGCGGCCAGATGGCAGTGTGGAATAGCTCTTGAGATAATTCAGCTTCACTCCATGCCCATATAAATATGGCCTAGAGAATGTACATCTTTCTGTTTGCAATGTATTGCAATACATCTGTTGTGGCCATATTTTGATCTTTATGAAAACAGCCTATACAGTATAGGTTGTTTTCATCAAGATCAAAATATGGCCACAAGAGATGTATTGCAACACATTGCAATATAGAAAGATGTACATTCTCTAGGATATAATTATATGGGCATCATGGACTGGTATGCCTGAGAGACCGAGTAACTTCCATACAAAGTATGGAAGCAATATATATTTCAAGCAATACATATATATATATATATATATATATATATATATATATATATATATATATATATATATATTTATTCTCCTGCTAACTGGCACAGTGGCACTGCAGTGCTGTTACCTGTGGTTCTTCATTGATGCGATAGCACTGGCAGCGTATTCTCTCTCGATCACTACACGCACCTGTGGTAGGAGCCGGCCGAATCGGCATAGCGACGTTACACAGGAACAGCCGAGATGTCGAGCAGAGGCCCGAGCGGCAGTCAGAGCCAATCCGATGATCGGGCCGGGGGTGAGGGAGGGAGGGACGGATGTCTGTATCAATCTGTGATAAGTCGGAACAGACTGAGAGCAGCCCCAGGCCAGCAGATGTAGAAAAAAAAGTCCATGGCTGCCACGGAGGCGGCCGTGGCGGCGGCTGTTGCGTTACACAGGGTAACTGTCTGCACTCTTCAACACCTTCTTATAGAGGTCAACTGATATGGGTTTTCCTCTGGCCAATGCCGATATTTAGAAATTGGGGCGGCCGATGGGTGATATATGATGACGATTTTTGCGGATGATATTTTAGACCGATTTTTTTTGTTGGCTGGTGGCACTGGCAGCCACTGACAGGTGGCACTGGTTGGCACTGGTTGGCACTGGCAGGTGGCACTGACAGGTGACACTGGCAAGTGGCACTGGTTGGCACTGGCAGGTGGCATTGATTGGCACTGGCAGGTGGCACTGACAGGTGGCACTGGTTGGCACTAATTGGCACTGGCAGGTGGCACTAATTGGCAGGTGACACTGGATGGCACTAATTGGGACTGGCAGGTGGCACTGGTTGGCACTGGCAGATGGCACTGGCAGATAGCACTGGATGGCACTGACACTGGCAGGTGGCACTGGCAGGCACTGATTGGCACTGGCAGGTGGCACTGATTGGCACTGGCAGATGGCACTGGTTGGCACTGGCAGGTGACACTAGCAGGTGGCACTGGATGGCACTGGCAGGTGACACTGGCAGGTGGTACTGGCAGGCACTGGTTGGCGTTTGCAGATGGCACTGGCAGGTGACACTGGATGGCAACGGCAGGTTTCACAGCCCATAGTGTAACTGTGTGAAACTGTATGGAGAGAGAGGGGAGCTGACAAATTCAGCGTGATGTCGGAGGTGGGCGGGACCCTGGGTGGGCGGGACCTTGGGTGGGCGGGACCTTGGGTGGGCGGGACCCAGCAGCTATCCAGTGAATGATTGGGCTGTTTAAGAAAGGGCGGGGCCACATACACGTAGTGGCCTGCCCAGATCCTATCCCATTGGCTGGTGTTGGATAGCTGGGTCCCGCCCCCGGTCCAGCCCACCACTGACATTTAACCTCAATTTTGACAGCTCCTCTCTCCCTCCATACAGTTTCAAACACCGCGGCGCTGCTCTGCCAACAGAGTGTGGAGAAGGAGGAGGAACCCCACGTTCCTCCTCCCTTCTCCGATATATCGGTCGACCTCTACCTTCTTACGATTCCAGTGGGGGGCAATTGCCCCCCCTTGCCCTATGCTGCGGACGCCCATGCATCCGCCACCTCTCTTTTCCTAAAGGTAGCTCCCTTAATGATCACATTGACCAATCTATGGCTTCCGTTTCATATTCTACTTTTGATGAAGCCATACAAAAAACCCTGAGTTTTGGTATGGAAGCTTTATAAGCTAAAGCAGAAGCAGATACTAAGTCTGCATTTAGGCAATTACCCATAGCACCTGAAGTTTTAAATTCCTTAGGCATTTTCTTCAATGGTTATTATTTTTATTATATGTGTCTCCCAATTGGATGCTCTTTATCTTGTTCATATTTTGAGAGTTTTTTGCAAATAGTACAATGGGTCATTTGTTTTAAATCTGGGTTAGATAGCATACTCTATTATTTAGATGACTTCTTATTCATTGGTCCACCTAATTCTCCTTATTGTATTTATTAAAATTATTCTATATATTATCACTACTCATTTTGGGGTTCCCCTTGCGAGTGAAAAAAAATTATTTTTCCTTCTGATTCCTAGGTATTCATATAGATACAATATTGATGGGATTCAATCCATCAACATTTGAAAAAAAAGACTAAATATATTGTTTTGTGAGATGAAAAAAAGTATTGCTGAAGGAGATGCAATCACTATTGGGTTTGTTAGCATTCGCTTCCAGAATTATGCCTGTTGGCAGGATTTTTCCTAGGAGACTTTATTTGGCTACTGCAAAATGTAAATTCCCTTCTCTCATAATAGAATAACTTATGAACTTAAGAAGGATTTACAGGTTCGGTCTCAGTTTCTTGAGGAGTATAACAGTAGGTTGTTTTTTTCAGGACAACTTTATTTTTGACACTTATTTTGATTTATTTAACCACTTGCCGACTGCCTGCCGTCAGAAGAATGGCTCCCCTGCATGAATCGCCGTAGCTGTACGGCGGCCGCTTTGAGGGGTAAAGGGGGCACGCGCGACGCGGTACAGAGCGAGAACAAGGATCTGTGTGTGTAAACACACAAATCCATGTTCTGACAGAGGAGAGGAGACAGATCTTGTGTTCCTAGTATATAGAAAAAAAGAAAAGAAACTGCGCTAAGATAAGTGTAACCACAAAATTAGCTGTAAAAGATGGAAGCAGCGATTCTCCTGTGTAACATCAAACAGGGAAAAGTATAGAACTGCGCTAAATCTGACCACATCCAAATGAACTAAAACACAGTGCTGTGTAAACCCAGAATTAAGAGATGAACCTAAACAAATAAGTATATATCCATGGTTAGTATAATCATACAGTGCCAAAAATGATATGAGAAACAGTATGAAAAAACCATTACAAATAAAATGTCTAAATGAGGACCCAATAAGAGAAATTAAATATTGGGAACTAGTGTGCAAACAAAAAAAGTCTTAATGTAGCAAATAGTGAGATGTGACATCCACCCGTGCCAAATCAAAAATAAAGTCTATCCATAAATAAAATCTTGATTCTCTGATGAATGAAACAAAACTGTATTGAATCCACCACCACTTTAGAGGGAACCACTTCTTACCAGATAGCCATGATCCCCCATTACAGAGGATCAAGGAAAGCATGTAGTGTAGATACAGCTTGCTCCGGGGTACATCAGATTCACCTTCCTATTAACTTCTGGGTGTTCTCATCGATAATCAAGCCGTAAATTGATACCCATGGCATGTAAAAGATGTAAAAGGCTCCAATAGTGTAAAAAAACCTTAGGTTTATTGGAATATTAAAACAAAGTAAAGCAATTACAATATTGCCTCAAATGGGAACGCATGAAGTCTGAACGCCTGAAGTCCAAAGTTCCGGCCGGCGCACGTTCAGGACAGACCCGTCCTTCTAGATGCTCAAACAACAACATGAGGTGACGTCAGCGTGTCGCTCCGCCCTACGCGTTTTGTAAGAAAATTACGTTGTCCAGGGGCACTACATGCTTTCCTTGATCCTCTGTAATGGGGGATCATGGCTATCGGGTAAGAAGTGATTGTCTCTAAAGTGGTGGTGGATTCAACACAGTTTTGTTTCGTTCATCAGAGATTCAAGATTTTATTTATGGATGGACTTTATTTTTGATTTGGCACGGGTGGATGTCACACTATTTGCTACATTAAGACTTTTTTTGTTTGCACACTAGTTCCCAATATTTAATTTCTCTTATTGGGTTCTCATTTAGAAATTTTATTTGTATTGGATTTTTCATACTGTTTCTAATATCATTTTTGGCACTGTATGATTATACTAACCACGGATATATACTTATTTGTTTAGGTTCATCACTTAATTCTGCGTTTACACAGCACTGTGTTTTACTTCCTAGTATATAGGAACACCGATCAGTCTCCTCCCCAGGCAGTCCCATCCCCCCACATTTAGAACACACCGAGGAAAAACAGTTAACCCCTTGATCGCTCCCTAGTGTTAACCCCTTCCCTGCCAGTGACATTTATACAGTAATCAGTGGCTATTTTTAGCTCTGATCGCTGTATAAATGTCAGTGGTCCCAAAAAAGTGTCAAAAGTGTCTGATCTGTCCGCAGCAATGTTACAGTCCCGATAAAAATTGCAGATCGCCACCATTACTAGTAAAAAAAAAAAAAAAAAAAATTATAAAAATGCCATAAATCTATCCTCTATTTTGTAGACGCTATAACTTTTACGCAAACCAATTAATATACGCTTATTGCCTTTTTTTTTTTTTACCAAAAATATGTAGATTAGATATCCGCCTAAACTGAGGAAAAAAATATTTATTTATTTTTTTTAATTTGGGGATATTTATTATAGCAAAAGTAAAAAATATTGTGTTTTTTTCAAAATTGTCGCTCTTTTTTTGTTTATAGCGCAAAAAATAAAAAACGCAGAGGTGATCAAATACCACCAAAAAAAGCTCTATTTGTGGGGAAAAAAGTAAATTTTGTTTGGGTACAGCATTGCACGACCGCGCAATTGTCAGTTAAAGCGATGCAATGCCGTATCGCGGGGGTAAATCCTTTCGGGGCTGAATTGGTTAAAGTGGTAGTAAAGTCCCTGTTGTTTACTTATACCTACAGGTAAACCTAAAATAAGGCTTACCTGTAGGTACAGTAAGTATCTCCTAAACATGCATCGTTTAGGAGATAGTTATTATACTAGCAGCTAGTGACGTCCCCAACATATGCGCACTGAGCTCTCAATGGACAGCGTGACATCATCGCAGCTCAGCCAGTCAAACAGCCGAAGCCCACAAACCTGAAAGGAAGATCAGGTGAAGCCCTGTCTAAACATGTGCAGATCAGAAAAAATATGTTTAGTAACGGATAGATTAGTTGTGTTACTAATTTAATTTCGTTGATTCATTTCCTAATTTGTTTAGTTTATCTTCAATGATTACTTTTGCAACAAATTCAACATTTTCAGAACAATTTGAATTCAGATTGGTGGAAAAATTATCTACCGCTTCAAATTCTTTATGAAGAATAGCGGGTTGTCAAGGAGCAGGCCGCTGACAGATAAAATATAAAAGAATGCCGACACCGAAAAATGCAGAAACAAAAACATTGTGGGCCCCCCCCCATGCCAAAATGGAAAAAAAAACTATGTGGCCCCCCCAAAATCCATACCAGACCCCCCCTTCCTGAACCATAGCAGGCCACATGCTCTCAACATGGGGGGGTGCTTTGGGGCAGAGGGGCTCTGCTCCCCCCAAAACCACTGGGCCAGGGTTGTGGGGGTGCAGGGGGTGACTTATCAGAATCTGGTAGCCCCCTTAAATAAAAGGGCCCCCAGATCCCGGCCCTCCCTTATGTGAATGAGTATGGGGTACATAGTGCCACTACTCATTCACCAAAAACATGTAAAAAGTAAATAAAAAACACAACTGTTTTTGTCAATTCTTTTATTAAAAAACAAAAAATAAATGTCCCCCAAAGTAGATCCAGCATCCATCATGATGCCCACTGCTACCGCTGACCCAAAGAAAAAAAAAAAGCTCTTCACCCGAGGAAGGCTTCTGCTGTCTGATCACATTTTGACTGATGTTGGATCTACTTCGGGGGACATTTATTTTTTTGTTTTTTTTTCGCTTGTTTTTTAATAAAAGGAATCGTCAAAAAATTTACTGTTTACACTTTTGTGGTGAATGAGTAGGGGTACAATGTAAATTTCTGTGCAAAGAAAAAAGGGTTGGGACTTTGTATGAGGCATAGGACAGTTACGCCACAATTGCCTCCATCCCTGTCAAAACGAAGGAAGAGAAGAGGTTGGGACTTTGCATGAAGCATGCGAATTTGGAAGCAAAAAATGAGCTGTATGTTCTGATAATGTTAAATTTATTAAATATTGCACAGTAAAATACATCAAAAACATTGATACATATTGCATCTTCCATCATGATTAATTGATACATACAGAGGCATATTGCACATTAACGATGATATTCAAATAAATTGGTGAAACAGAATGTACAAAATGTGTTACAAAACTGCATGATTGTAAAATTTATGGCATCTGAAGCTCGACGCGTTTCGCGGCTAAACTTGCTGCTCATCAGGAGCTGATGTAAACTGGATGTCTATAAAAACGAGAGTATTGTATCAGACAATAAGTAAATCTTGTATATGGAAAATAAAGGATAGACGGAATTTGCTTGAATCAACAGCCCATACTCACAGGTGAGGCAATGGAAAGGGCGTGGCAGTGGTTATGTGGGCAGCCAGGGACAGAATCTGACACGGGAGCTGAGGCGGCACAAGTGGCGGAGCAGGAGAGCAAGCCCTGTGCTGAAACGGTGAAATGCGATAATCAGTGAAAAGTGAAAAAGATGAAAAAAATAGTGAAAAAATATATATGTGAGGACAAGGTGATAGAAATTTGTGATAATGCGATTGTGCTGGGAACAATGGGAATGTTCCAACATGGTGAGCACTAACATTAAGGATGGGAGAGAGCAAAGAGAAAAAAAGCAAAAGAAAAAAAGAAAGAAAAATTGAGAGAAGAAAATGAAAAGATAACATGAAAAAGAAAAAGGGAAGAAGAAAGAGAAAGGAGATGTGAAGAAACACATAATGTGTGACAGTGAATCCGTGTTGGAAGCAATAGAAATGCTCCAACCTGGTAAATGCTATCGTTCGGAGGTGAGAAAACTCAATTGTGTGATAGTGAAATTGTGTTGCTAACAATGGGGATGTTCCAACATAGTGAACACTATCGGTGAGAGTAGGAAACCAGAGAAACACAAGAGTGTAAAGGAAGAAAAGAGGAATTAGATGAGTGCAAGGTGTGTTACCTGAATATGTGGAATGGAAAGTGCACCGCACTTATTACATGGTGTTCCCAATCTACGGCCTCTGTGTGTGCTAGTAGATAACCTACGAACAAATGCTTGCCTCGCCACAGCCGCACGTAGCCGCCAACGCCACGTTGGCGAATATATAGGAAGAGGAGGCGTCGCCCCCCCAGGCCAAACGGCCAGCGAGTGGCGCCAAACTGATCTCCCTCGTGTCAAACGCCAGATGGATTCACGGCGCCCATGTAATGACGTCGACAACAGTCGGCGTCAGACGTGTTGTGCCGAATGCATGGCGTCGATGCAAAGCAGTGCGACCGCCTGCCCCCCCAAGGGGGGAAGAGGGAGGACCGGCGATGTGCATCGCAGCTCCCTGAGCCAGACAAAGCCCCGACTGACATTACCATACCCACAAGGTCCACGCCCCTCACATATGCCAAACCCATGGAAAACAATGGGACTGTAAAAATAGATCAAAAATTGCATAAACAATATCAAGACAAGGGATATTTCCCAAATTTAACCTACAGAATTGTAGGAAAAGAAAAATAATTCTGGCACTGGGGTATTGTGTCAGAAATGCTCTGAAAACCTATCCTGAGTCTTGTCCCGCAGTGTTGCAGGGACCAGAGAAAAGGAATAAAGCATGACACATTTGTCTCTGTGTCAGCTAATTGCTAAACAAAAACCGCATGCTTCCATCCCTATTTTGTTCAAAGAAAAAAGGGTTGGGACTTTGTATGAGGCATAGGACAGTTACGTCACAATTGCCCCCATCCCTGTCAACATGAAGCAAGAAAAGAGGTTGGGACTTTGCATGAAGCATGCGGATTTGGAAGCAAAAAATGAGCTGTATGGTCTGATAATGTTAAATTTATTAAACATTGCACAGTAAAATACATCAAAAGCATTGATACATATTGCATCTTCCATCATGATTAATTGATACATACAGAGGTATATTGCACATTAACGATGATATTCAAATAAATTGGTGAAACAGTATGTACAAAATGTGTTACAAAACTGTGTGATTGTAAAATTTATGGCACCTGAAGCTCAACGCGTTTCGCGGCTAAACTTGCCGCTCATCAGGAGCTGATGTAAACTGGATGTCTATAAAACAAGAGTATTGTATCAGACAATAAGTAAATCTTGTATATGGAAAATAAAGGATAGAAGGAATTTGCTTGAATCAACAGCCCATACTCACAGGTGATGTGGGCAGTCGGGGACAGAATCTGACACGGGAGCTGAGGCGGCACAAGCAGCCGAACAGGAGAGAAAGCCCTGTGCTGAAACGGTGAAATGCGATAATCAGTGAAAAATGAAAAAATAGTGAAAAAATATATATGCGAGGAAAAGGTGATAGAAATCTGTGACAATGCGATTGTGTTGGGAACAATGGGAATGTTCCAACGTGGTGAGCACTAACACCGCACCTGGAGTATGCTGTCCAGTTCTGGGCACCAGTCCTCAGGAGGGATGTACTGGAAATGGAGCGAGTACAAAGGGCAACAAAGCTAATAAAGGGTCTGGAGGACATTAGTTATGAGGAAAGGTTGCGAGCACTGAACTTATTCTCTCTGGAGAAGAGACGCTTGAGAGGGGATATGATTTCAATTTACAAATACTGTACTGGTGATCCCACAATAGGGATAAAACTTTTTCGCAGAAGAGAGTTTAATAAGACTCGTGGTCACTCATTACAATTAGAAGAAAAGAGGTTTAACCTTAAACTACGTAGAGGGTTCTTTAAGAGCGGCAAGGATGTGGAATTCCCTTCCACAGGCGGTGGTCTCAGCGGGGAGCATTGATAGCTTCAAGAAACTATTAGATAATCACCTGAATGACCGCAACATACAGGGATATACAATGAAATACTGACACAATCACACACATAGGTTGGACTTGATGGACTTGTGTCTTTTTTCAACCTCACCTACTATGTAACTATGTAACTATGTAACATTAAGGATGGGAGAGAGCAAAAAGAGAAAAAAAGGAAAATAAAAAAAGAAAGAAGAAATAAGAGAAGAAAATGAAAAGATGACATGAAAAAGAAAAAGGGAAGAAGAAAGAGAAAGGCGATGTGAAGAAACAAATAATGTGTGACAGTGAATCCGTGTTGGAACGTGACGTTGGCGGCTATATGCGGCTGTGGCGAGGCAAGCATTTGTTCATAGCATATCTACTAACACACACAGAGGCCGTAGATTGGGAACACCATGTAATAAGTGCGGTGCACTTTCCATTCCACATATTCAGGTAACACACCTTGCACTCATCTAATTCCTCTTTTCTTCCTCTACACTCTTGTGTTTCTCTGGTTTCCTACTCTCACCGATAGTGTTCACTATGTTGGAACATCCCCATTGTTAGCAACACAATTTCACTATCATACAATTGAGTTTTCTCACCTCCAAACGATAACGTTTACCAGGTTGGAGCATTTCTATTGCTTCCAACACGGATTCACTGTCACACATTATGTGTTTCTTCACATCTCCTTTCTCTTTCTTCTTCCCTTTTTATTTTTCATGTCATCTTTTCATTTTCTTCTCTCATTTTTTCTTTCTTTTTTTCTTTTCCTTTTTTTCTCTTTCTTCTCTCTCCCATCCTTAATGTTAGTGCTCACCACGTTGGAACATTCTCATTGTTCCCAACACAATCCCATTATCACAAATTTCTATCACCTTGTCCTCACATATATATTTTTTCACATTTTTTTTCATCTTTTTCATTTTTCACTGTTTATCGCATTTCACCGTTTCAGCACAGGGCTTGCTCTCCTGCTCGGCCGCTTGTGCCGCCTCAGCTCCCGTGTCAGATTCTGTCCCCGGCTTCCCATGTAACCAGTGCCACGCCCTTCCCATTGCCTCACCTGTGAGTATGGGCTGTTGATTTAAGCAAATTCCGTCTATCTTTTATTTTCCATATACAAGATTTACTTATTGTCTGATACAATACTCTCATTTTATAGACATCCAGTTTACATCAGCTCCTGATGAGCGGCAAGTTTAGCCGTGAAACACATTGAGCTTCAGATGCCATAAATTTTACAATCATGCAGTTTTGTAACACATTTTGTACATTCTGTTTCACCAATTTATTTGAATGTCATTGTTAATGTGCAATATGCCTTTGTATGTATCAATTAATCATGATGGAAGATGCAATATGTATCAATGCTTTTGATGTATTTTACTGTACAGTATTTAATAAATTTAACATTATCAAACCATACAGCTCAGTTTTTGCTTCCAAATCCGCATGCTTCATGCAAAGTCCCAACCTCTTCTCTTGCAATGTAAACCTCTGCACCCGACGAAGGCTCCCACCATCTGACAGCTCCACTATCTGACAGTTTTTAAATAACTAAGGGGTGGGGCCACCAGATGACCCTGACCTTTTGTGACATTATTAACCAAGCATGCCCTGGTCCATGATGTCACCAGGGGGAGGGGTCACCTGATTACCTCATCTGGTGGTTCCACTCCTTAGTTATTTAAGAACTGTCAGAAGGCAATAGCCTTTATCGGGTATAGCAGGGGTCCTCAAACTACGGCCCGCGGGCCACATGCGGCCCGCCGAGGACATTTATCCGGCCCAACCCACCCAGGGCCGGATTCCCGACAATCCAGGCTCGGGCCGGGGCCAGGTCGGCTCGGCTTCGGCAGGGAGCATATCCGCTCCGCTCAAGTCGCCTCCCCCACCCCAGTAATGGAGGGCTCCGTGTGCCGCGCTGCATGCTAGGAAGTGTAGTTCTCAGCACAGTCCCGCACGGAGACAGGAGGCGCGAAGAGTGACAGCGAGAGCGGAGGCTTCAAGCAACAGCCTGCTAACAAGTGAGGACCCCACTGTCCCCCTGTCCACCTGTCCACCCCTCTGTCCCCCTGTCCACCCCTCTGTCCCCCTGTCCACCCCTCTGTCCCCCTGTCCACCCCACTGTCCCCCTGTCCACAACACTGTCCCCCTGTCCACCCCTCTGTCCCCTTGTCCACCCCACTGTCCCCCTGTCCACCCCTCTGTCCCCCTGTCCACCCCACTATCCCCCTGTCCACCCCACTGTCCCCTGTCCCCCCCTCTGTCCACCCCTCTGTCCCCCTGTCCACCCCACTGTCCCCCTGTCCACCCCTCTGTCCCCCTGTCCACCCCTCTGTCCCCCTGTCCCCCCCTCTGTCCACCCCACTGTCCACCTGTCCACCCCTCTGTCCCCCTGTCCACCCCTCTGTCCCCCTGTCCACCCCACTGTCCCCCTGTCCACCCCTCTGTCCCCCTGTCCACCCCTCTGTCCCCCTGTCCACCCCACTGTCCCCCTGTCCCCCCCTCTGTCCACCCCACTGTCCCCCTGTCCACCTGTCCACCCCTCTGTCCCCCTGTCCACCCCACTGTCCCCCTGTCCACCCCTCTGTCCCCCTGTCCACCCCACTGTCCCCCTGTCCACCCCACTGTCCCCCTGTCCACCCCTCTGTCCACCCCACTGTCCCCCTGTCCCCCCCTCTGTCCACCCCTCTGTCCCCCTGTCCACCTCACTGTCCCCCTGTCCACCCCACTGTCCCCCTGTCCACCCCTCTGTCCCCCTGTCCACACCTCTGTCCCCCTGTCTACCCCACTGTCCCCCTGTCCCCCCCTCTGTCCACCCCACTGTCCCCCTGTCCCCCCTCTGTCCCCCCTTTGTCCACCCCTCTGTCCCCCTGTCCACCCCACTGTCCCCCTGTCCACCCCTCTGTCCCCCTGTCCACCCCACTGTCCCCCTGTCCACCCCACTGTCCCCCTGTCCACCCCTCTGTCCCCCTGTCTCCCCCTCTGTCCACCCCTCTGTCCCTCTGTCCACCCCACTGTCCCCCTGTCCCCCCTCTGTCCACCCCTCTGTCCCCCTGTCCACCCCACTGTCCCCCTGTCCACCCCGATGTCCCCCTGTCCACCCCACTGTCCCCCTGTCCACCTCTCTGTCCCCCTGTCCACCCCACTGTCCCCCTGACCCCCCCTCTGTCCACCCCACTGTCCCCCTGTCCACCCCTCTGTCCCCCTGTCCACCCCACTGTCCCCCTGTCCCCCCTCTGTCCACCCCTCTGTCCCCCTGTCCACCCCACTGTCCCCCTGTCCCCCCTCTGTCCACCCCTCTGTCCCCCTGTCCACCCCACTGTCCCCCTGTCCACCCCTCTGTCCCCCTGTCCACCCCTCTGTCCCCCTGTCCACCCCTCTGTCCCCCTCTCCACCCCACTGTCCCCCTGTCCACCCCACTGTCCCCCTGTCCCCCCTCTGTCCACCCCTCTGTCCCCCTGTCCACCCCACTGTCCCCCTGTCCACCCCTCTGTCCCCCTGTCCACCCCACTGTCCCCCTGTCCACCTCTCTGTCCCCCTGTCCACCCCACTGTCCCCCTGACCCCCCCTCTGTCCACCCCACTGTCCCCCTGTCCACCCCTCTGTCCCCCTGTCCACCCCACTGTCCCCCTGTCCCCCCTCTGTCCACCCCTCTGTCCCCCTGTCCACCCCACTGTCCCCCTGTCCACCCCTCTGTCCCCCTGTCCACCCCTCTGTCCCCCTCTCCACCCCACTGTCCCCCTGTCCACCCCACTGTCCCCCTGTCCCCCCTCTGTCCCCCTGTCCACCCCACTGTCCCCCTGTCCACCCCTCTGTCCCCCTGTCCACCCCTCTGTCCCCTTGTCCACCCCACTGTCCCCCTGTCCACCTCTCTGTCCCCCTGTCCACCCCACTGTCCCCCTGACCCCCCCTCTGTCCACCCCACTGTCCCCCTGTCCACCCCTCTGTCCCCCTGTCCACCCCACTGTCCCCCTGTCCCCCCTCTGTCCACCCCTCTGTCCCTCTGTCCACCCCTCTGTCCCCCTGTCCACCCCACTGTCCCCCTGTCCACCCCTCTGTCCCCCTGTCCACCCCACTGTCCCACTGTCCCCCTGTCCACCCCTCTGTCCCCCTCACTGTCCCCCTGTCCCCCTGTCCACCCCACTGTCCCTCTGTCCCCCTGTCCACCCCTCTGTCCCCCTGTCCCCCTCACTGTCCCACTGTCCCCCTGTCCACCCCTCTGTCCCCCTGTCCACCCCTCTGTCCCTCTGTCCCCCTGTTTACCCCTCTGTCCCCCTGTCCCCCTCACTGTCCCCCTGTCCACCCCACTGTCCCCCTGTCCACCCCACTGTCCCCCTGTCCCCCTCACTGTCCCCCTGTCACCCCACTGTCCCACTGTCCCCCCTGTCCACCCCTCTGTCCCCCTGTCCACCCCACTGTCCACCCCACTGTCCCCCTGTCCACCCCACTGTCCCCCTGTCCCCCCTCTGTCCACCCCTCTGTCCCCCTGTCCACCCCACTGTCCCCCTGTCCACCCCACTGTCCACCCCACTGTCCCCCTGTCCACCCCACTGTCCCCCTGTCCCCCCTCTGTCCACCCCTCTGTCCTCCTGTCCACCCCACTGTCCCCCTGTCCCCCCTCTGTCCACCCCTCTGTCCCCCTGTCCACCCCACTGTCCCCTGTCCACCCCACTGTCCCCCTGTCCCCCTCTGTCCACCCCTCTGTCCCCCTGTCCACCCCACTGTCCCCCTGTCCCCCCCTCTGTCCACCCCACTGTCCCCCTGTCCACCTGTCCACCCCTCTGTCCCCCTGTCCACCCCACTGTCCCCCTGTCCACCCCTCTGTCCCCCTGTCCACCCCACTGTCCCCCTGTCCACCCCACTGTCCCCCTGTCCACCCCTCTGTCCACCCCACTGTCCCCCTGTCCCCCCCTCTGTCCACCCCTCTGTCCCCCTGTCCACCCCACTGTCCCCCTGTCCACCCCACTGTGTCCCCCTGTCCACCCCTCTGTCCACCCCTCTGTCCCCCTGTCTACCCCACTGTCCCCCTGTCCCCCCCTCTGTCCACCCCACTGTCCCCCTGTCGCCCCTCTGTCCCCCCTTTGTCCACCCCTCTGTCCCCCTGTCCACCCCACTGTCCCCCTGTCCACCCCTCTGTCCCCCTGTCCACCCCACTGTCCCCCTGTCCACCCCACTGTCCCCCTGTCCACCCCTCTGTCCCCCTGTCTCCCCCTCTGTCCACCCCTCTGTCCCTCTGTCCACCCCACTGTCCCCCTGTCCCCCCTCTGTCCACCCCTCTGTCCCCCTGTCCACCCCACTGTCCCCCTGTCCACCCCGATGTCCCCCTGTCCACCCCACTGTCCCCCTGTCCACCTCTCTGTCCCCCTGTCCACCCCACTGTCCCCCTGTCCACCCCTCTGTCCCCCTGTCCACCCCACTGTCCCCCTGTCCCCCCTCTGTCCACCCCTCTGTCCCCCTGTCCACCCCACTGTCCCCCTGTCCCCCCTCTGTCCACCCCTCTGTCCCCCTGTCCACCCCACTGTCCCCCTGTCCACCCCTCTGTCCCCCTGTCCACCCCTCTGTCCCCCTGTCCACCCCTCTGTCCCCCTGTCCACCCCTCTGTCCCCCTCTCCACCCCACTGTCCCCCTGTCCACCCCACTGTCCCCCTGTCCCCCCTCTGTCCACCCCTCTGTCCCCCTGTCCACCCCACTGTCCCCCTGTCCACCCCTCTGTCCCCCTGTCCACCCCACTGTCCCCCTGTCCACCTCTCTGTCCCCCTGTCCACCCCACTGTCCCCCTGACCCCCCCTCTGTCCACCCCACTGTCCCCCTGTCCACCCCTCTGTCCCCCTGTCCACCCCACTGTCCCCCTGTCCCCCCTCTGTCCACCCCTCTGTCCCCCTGTCCACCCCACTGTCCCCCTGTCCCCCCTCTGTCCACCCCTCTGTCCCCCTGTCCACCCCACTGTCCCCCTGTCCACCCCTCTGTCCCCCTGTCCACCCCTCTGTCCCCCTGTCCACCCCTCTGTCCACCCCACTGTCCCCCTGTCCACCTGTCCACCCCTCTGTCCCTCTGTCCACCCCTCTGTCCCCCTGTCCACCCCACTGTCCCCCTGTCCCCCCCTCTGTCCACCCCACTGTCCCCCTGTCCACCTGTCCACCCCTCTGTCCCCCTGTCCACCCCACTGTCCCCCTGTCCACCCCTCTGTCCCCCTGTCCACCCCACTGTCCCCCTGTCCACCCCACTGTCCCCCTGTCCACCCCACTGTCCCCCTGTCCACCCCTCTGTCCACCCCACTGTCCCCCTGTCCCCCCCTCTGTCCACCCCTCTGTCCCCCTGTCCACCCCACTGTCCCCCTGTCCACCCCACTGTCCCCCTGTCCACCCCACTGTCCCCCTCTCCACCCCACTGTCCCCCTGTCCACCCCACTGTCCCCCTGTCCCCCCTCTGTCCACCCCTCTGTCCCCCTGTCCACCCCACTGTCCCCCTGTCCCCCCTCTGTCCACCCCTCTGTCCACCCCTCTGTCCCCCTGTCCACCCCACTGTCCCACTGTCCCCCTGTCCACCCCTCTGTCCCCCTCACTGTCCCCCTGTCCCCCTGTCCACCCCACTGTCCCTCTGTCCCCCTGTCCACCCCTCTGTCCCCCTGTCCCCCTCACTGTCCCACTGTCCCCCTGTCCACCCCTCTGTCCCCCTGTCCACCCCTCTGTCCCTCTGTCCCCCTGTCCACCCCTCTGTCCCCCTGTCCCCCTCACTGTCCCCCTGTCCACCCCACTGTCCCCCTGTCCACCCCACTGTCCCCCTGTCCCCCTCACTGTCCCCCTGTCACCCCACTGTCCCACTGTCCCCCTGTCCACCCCTCTGTCCCCCTGTCCACCCCACTGTCCACCCCACTGTCCCCCTGTCCACCCCACTGTCCCCCTGTCCACCCCACTGTCCACCCCACTGTCCCCCTGTCCACCCCACTGTCCCCCTGTCCCCCCTCTGTCCACCCCTCTGTCCTCCTGTCCACCCCACTGTCCCCCTGTCCCCCCCTCTGTCCACCCCTCTGTCCCCCTGTCCACCCCACTGTCCCCCTGTCCACCCCACTGTCCCCCTGTCCCCCCTCTGTCCACCCCTCTGTCCCCCTGTCCACCCCACTTTCCCCCTGTCCACCCCACTGTCCCTCTGTCCCCCCTGTCCCCCCTCTGTCCACCCCTCTGTCCCCCTGTCCACCCCTCTGTCCCCCTGTCCACCCCACTGTCCCCCTGTCCACCCCACTGTCCCCCTGTCCCCCCTCTGTCCACCCCTCTGTCCCCCTGTCCACCCCACTGTGCCCCTGTCCCCCCCTCTGTCCACCCCTCTGTCCCCCTGTCCACCCCACTGTCCCTCTGTCCACCCCACTGTCCCTCTGTCCACCCCACTGTCCCACTGTCCCCCTGTCCCCCCTCTGTCCACCCCTCTGTCCCCCTGTCCACCCTACTGTCCCCCTGTCCCCCCTCTGTCCACCCCTCTGTCCCCCTGTCCACCCCACTGTCCCCCTGTCCACCCCTCTGTCCCCCTGTCCACCCCTCTGTCCCCCTCTCCACCCCACTGTCCCCCTGTCCACCCCACTGTCCCCCTGTCCCCCCTCTGTCCACCCCTCTGTCCCCCTGTCCACCCCACTGTCCCCCTGTCCACCCCTCTGTCCCCCTGTCCCCCCCCTGTCCACCCCACTGTCCCCCTGTCCACCCCACTGTCCCCCTGTCCCCCCTCTGTCCACCCCTCTGTCCCCCTGTCCACCCCACTGTGCCCCTGTCCACCCCTCTGTCCCCCTGTCCACCCCACTGTCCCTCTGTCCACCCCACTGTCCCTCTGTCCACCCCACTGTCCCTCTGTCCACCCCTCTGTCCCCCTGTCCACCCTACTGTCCCCCTGTCCCCCCTCTGTCCACCCCTCTGTCCCCCTGTCCACCCCACTGTCCCCCTGTCCACCCCTCTGTCCCCCTGTCCACCCCTCTGTCCCCCTGTCCACCCCTCTGTCCCCCTCTCCACCCCACTGTCCCCCTGTCCACCCCACTGTCCCCCTGTCCCCCCTCTGTCCACCCCTCTGTCCCCCTGTCCACCCCACTGTCCCCCTGTCCACCCCTCTGTCCCCCTGTCCCCCCTCTGTCCACCCCTCTGTCCCCCTGTCCACCCCACTGTCCCCCTGTCCACCCCTCTGTCCCCCTGTCCACCCCACTGTCCCCCTGTCCACCTCTCTGTCCCCCTGTCCACCCCACTGTCCCGCTGTCCCCCCTCTGTCCACCCCTCTGTCCCCCTGTCCACCCCACTGTCCCCCTGTCCCCCCTCTGTCCACCCCTCTGTCCCCCTGTCCACCCCACTGTCCCCCTGTCCACCCCTCTGTCCCCCTGTCCACCCCTCTGTCCCCCTGTCCACCCCTCTGTCCACCCCACTGTCCCCCTGTCCACCTGTCCACCCCTCTGTCCCCCTGTCCACCCCACTGTCCCCCTGTCCCCCCTCTGTCCACCCCTCTGTCCCCCTGTCCACCCCACTGTCCCCCTGTCCCCCCCTCTGTCCACCCCCACTGTCCCCCTGTCCACCTGTCCACCCCTCTGTCCCCCTGTCCACCCCACTGTCCCCCTGTCCACCCCTCTGTCCCCCTGTCCACCCCACTGTCCCCCTGTCCACCCCACTGTCCCCCTGTCCACCCCTCTGTCCACCCCACTGTCCCCCTGTCCCCTCCTCTGTCCACCCCTCTGTCCCCCTGTCCACCCCACTGTCCCCCTGTCCACCCCACTGTCCCCCTGTCCACCCCACTGTCCCCCTCTCCACCCCTCTGTCCCCCTCTCCACCCCACTCCCCCTCTGTCCACCCCTCTGTCCCCCTGTCCACCCCACTGTCCCCCTGTCCCCCCTCTGTCCACCCCTCTGTCCCCCTGTCCACCCCACTGTCCCCCTGTCCCCCCTCTGTCCACCCCTCTGTCCCCCTGTCCACCCCACTGTCCCCCTGTCCACCCCTCTGTCCCCCTGTCCACCCCACTGTCCCACTGTCCCCCTGTCCACCCCTCTGTCCCCCTCACTGTCCCCCTGTCCCCCTGTCCACCCCACTGTCCCTCTGTCCCCCTGTCCACCCCTCTGTCCCCCTGTCCCCCTCACTGTCCCACTGTCCCCCTGTCCACCCCTCTGTCCCCCTGTCCACCCCTCTGTCCCTCTGTCCCCCTGTCCACCCCTCTGTCCCCCTGTCCCCCTCACTGTCCCCCTGTCCACCCCACTGTCCCCCTGTCCACCCCACTGTCCCCCTGTCCCCCTCACTGTCCCCCTGTCACCCCACTGTCCCACTGTCCCCCTGTCCACCCCTCTGTCCCCCTGTCCACCCCACTGTCCACCCCACTGTCCCCCTGTCCACCCCACTGTCCCCCTGTCCCCCCTCTGTCCACCCCTCTGTCCCCCTGTCCACCCCACTGTCCCCCTGTCCACCCCACTGTCCACCCCACTGTCCCCCTGTCCACCCCACTGTCCCCCTGTCCCCCCTCTGTCCACCCCTCTGTCCTCCTGTCCACCCCACTGTCCCCCTGTCCCCCCCTCTGTCCACCCCTCTGTCCCCCTGTCCACCCCACTGTCCCCCTGTCCACCCCACTGTCCCCCTGTCCCCCCTCTGTCCACCCCTCTGTCCCCCTGTCCACCCCACTTTCCCCCTGTCCACCCCACTGTCCCTCTGTCCCCCTGTCCCCCCTCTGTCCACCCCTCTGTCCCCCTGTCCACCCCACTGTCCCCCTGTCCACCCCACTGTCCCCCTGTCCCCCCTCTGTCCACCCCTCTGTCCCCCTGTCCACCCCACTGTGCCCCTGTCCCCCCCTCTGTCCACCCCTCTGTCCCCCTGTCCACCCCACTGTCCCTCTGTCCACCCCACTGTCCCTCTGTCCACCCCACTGTCCCCCTGTCCACCCCACTGTCCCCCTGTCCCCCCTCTGTCCACCCCTCTGTCCCCCTGTCCACCCTACTGTCCCCCTGTCCCCCCTCTGTCCACCCCTCTGTCCCCCTGTCCACCCCACTGTCCCCCTGTCCACCCCTCTGTCCCCCTGTCCACCCCTCTGTCCCCCTGTCCACCCCTCTGTCCCCCTCTCCACCCCACTGTCCCCCTGTCCACCCCACTGTCCCCCTGTCCCCCCTCTGTCCACCCCTCTGTCCCCCTGTCCACCCCCTCTGTCCCCCTGTCCACCCCCACTGTCCCCCTGTCCACCCCTCTGTCCCCCTGTCCCCCCCCTGTCCACCCCACTGTCCCCCCTGTCCACCCCACTGTCCCCCTGTCCCCCCTCTGTCCACCCCTCTGTCCCCCTGTCCACCCCACTGTGCCCCTGTCCCCCCCTCTGTCCACCCCTCTGTCCCCCTGTCCACCCCACTGTCCCTCTGTCCACCCCACTGTCCCTCTGTCCACCCCACTGTCCCCCTGTCCACCCCACTGTCCCCCTGTCCCCCCTCTGTCCACCCCTCTGTCCCCCTGTCCACCCTACTGTCCCCCTGTCCCCACTCTGTCCACCCCTCTGTCCCCCTGTCCACCCCACTGTCCCCCTGTCCACCCCTCTGTCCCCCTGTCCACCCCTCTGTCCCCCTGTCCACCCCTCTGTCCCCCTCTCCACCCCACTGTCCCCCTGTCCACCCCACTGTCCCCCTGTCCACCTCTCTGTCCCCCTGTCCACCCCACTGTCCCCCTGACCCCCCCTCTGTCCACCCCCACTGTCCCCCTGTCCACCCTCTGTCCCCCTGTCCACCCCACTGTCCCCCTGTCCCCCCTCTGTCCACCCCTCTGTCCCCCTGTCCACCCCACTGTCCCCCTGTCCCCCTCTGTCCACCCCTCTGTCCCCCTGTCCACCCCACTGTCCCCCTGTCCACCCCTCTGTCCCCCTGTCCACCCCTCTGTCCCCCTGTCCACCCCACTGTCCCCCTGTCCACCCCACTGTCCCCCTGTCCCCCCTCTGTCCCCCTGTCCACCCCACTGTCCCCCTGTCCACCCCTCTGTCCCCCTGTCCACCCCTCTGTCCCCCTGTCCACCCCTCTGTCCCCTTGTCCACCCCACTGTCCCCCTGTCCACCTCTCTGTCCCCCTGTCCACCCCACTGTCCCCCTGACCCCCCCTCTGTCCACCCCACTGTCCCCCTGTCCACCCCTCTGTCCCCCTGTCCACCCCACTGTCCCCCTGTCCCCCTGTCCACCCCACTGTCCCCCTGTCCCCCCTCTGTCCACCCCTCTGTCCCCCTGTCCACCCCACTGTCCCCCTGTCCCCCCTCTGTCCACCCCTCTGTCCCCCTGTCCACCCCACTGTCCCCCTGTCCCCCCTCTGTCCACCCCTCTGTCCCCCTGTCCACCCCACTGTCCCCCTGTCCACCCCTCTGTCCCCCTGTCCACCCCTCTGTCCCTCTGTCCCCCTGTCCACCCCTCTGTCCCCCTGTCCCCCTCACTGTCCCCCTGTCCACCCCACTGTCCCCCTGTCCACCCCACTGTCCCCCTGTCCCCTGTCCCCTCACTGTCCCCCTGTCACCCACTGCCACTGTCCCCCATGTCCCCCCTGTCCACCCCTCTGTCCCCCTGTCCACCCCACTGTCCACCCCACTGTCCCCCCTGTCCACCCCACTGTCCCCCTGTCCCCCCTCTGTCCACCCCTCTGTCCCCCTGTCCACCCCACTGTCCCCCTGTCCACCCACTGTCCACCCCACTGTCCCCCTGTCCACCCCACTGTCCCCCTGTCCCCCCTCTGTCCACCCCTCTGTCCTCCTGTCCACCCCACTGTCCCCCTGTCCCCCCCTCTGTCCACCCCTCTGTCCCCCTGTCCACCCCACTGTCCCCCTGTCCACCCCACTGTCCCCCTGTCCCCCCCTCTGTCCACCCCTCTGTCCCCCTGTCCACCCCACTGTCCCCCTGTCCACCCCACTGTCCCTCTGTCCCCCTGTCCCCCCTCTGTCCACCCCTCTGTCCCCCTGTCCACCCCACTGTCCCCCTGTCCACCCCACTGTCCCCCTGTCCCCCCTCTGTCCACCCCTCTGTCCCCCTGTCCACCCCACTGTGCCCCTGTCCCCCCCTCTGTTGTCCCTCTGTCCACCCCACTGTCCCTCTGTCCCACCCCACTGTCCCCCTGTCCCCCTCTGTCCACCCCTCTGTCCCCCTGTCCACCCCACTGTCCCCCTGTCCACCCCACTGTCCCCCTTTCCCCCTGTCCCCCCTCTGTCCACCCTCTGTCCCCCTGTCCACCCCACTGTCCCCCTGTCCACCCCTCTGTCCCCCTGTCCACCCCTCTGTCCCCCTCTCCACCCCACTGTCCCCCTGTCCACCCCACTGTCCCCCTGTCCACCCCACTGTCCCCCTGTCCCCCCCTCTGACCCCCTGTCCACCCCTCTGTCCCCCTGTCCATCCCACTGTCCCCCTGTCCATCCCACTGTCCCCCTGTCCACCCCTCTGTCCACCCCCACTGCCCCCCTCTGTCCCCCTGTCCACCCCTCTGTCCCCCTGTCCATCCCTCTGTCCCCCTGTCCATCCCTCTGTCCATCCCTCTGTCCCCCTGTCCATCCCACTCTCCCCCTGTCCACCCCTCTGTCCCCTGTCCATCCCTCTGTCCCCCTGTCTATCCCTCTGTCCCCCTGTCCATCCCTCTGTCCCCCTGTCCATCCCACGGTCCCCCTGTCCACCCCTCTGTCCATCCCACTGTCCCCCTGTCCATCCCACTGTCCCCCTGTCCACCCCACTGTCCCCCTGTCCACCCCACTGTCCCCCTGTCCACCCCACTGTCCCCCCCTTTGTCCCTCTGTCCACCCACTGTCCCCCTGTCCACCCCCTGTCCCCCCCTCTGTCCCCCTGTCCATCCCACTGTCCCCCTGTCCACCCCACTGTCCCTCTGTCCCCCTGTCCACCCCTCTGTCCCCCTGTCCACCCCTCTGTCCCCCTGTCCCCCTGTCCACCCCTTTGTATATCCCACTGTCCCCCTGTCCATCCCTCTGTCCCCCTGTCCATCCCCTATATATATTATTATTTATTATTCATTCTTTTATTCTTTTGCACTACAAAAAAGATGTGCGCATAGGAATTTAGGAATTAGTTCATTTTTTTTAAACTATAGTGCGGCCCCCCAACAGTCTGAGGGACCGTGAACTGGCCCCCTGTCTAAAAAGTTTGAGGACCCCTGGGGTACAGAGTTTTTTTTTTATCAGGTCAGCGATAGCATTGGGCATCGTGATTGATACGATCTACTTCGGGAGATATTTATTTTTGGGGTTTTTTTTTTGTTTCTTAATAAAGGCATTGTCAAAAACTGTTGTTGTGTTTTTATTTACTTGTTACACTTTTTTGGTGAATGGGTAGGGAAACAATTTACCAAAACTCATGCACATAGGGGAGGGGGGGATCTGGGGCCTCCCTTGTTAAAAGAGGCTTCCAGATTCCGATAAGTTACCCCCACAACCACCGAGCCAAGGTTGTGGGGAAGAGGCCATTGTCCCCATCAACATGGGGACAAGTTGTTTTGGTGGGGGCAAAGTCCCAAAGCAGGGGTCTGGTATGGATTGGGGGTCCCCTACGCTGTTTTCTTACTGCATTTTTGATTGCTGGCATTCTTTTATTTACATTCATCTGATGAGTCATTGGTTGTTAAGGATGCGGCAGCCAGCTTCCTGGCCCTCTCCTTAACAACCAGCTATTCTTCACACAGAATTCAAATTAGTTAATAATTTATCGACCGGTGTCGAAATTGTCAAAAACTGTTGTGTTTTTATTTACTTTTTACACTTTTGTTTGGTAAATGTACCCCATATTTATTCCAATGGGGGGGGGGTCTGTGAGCTCCCCTGTTAAAAGGGGCTTCCAGATTCCGATAAGTCACCCCCGCACCCCCACAATCAATGGGCCAAGGTTGTGAGGAAGAGGTCCTTATCCCCATCAACGTGGGGACCACGTGCTTTGAGGGAGGCAGGCTTTTGCTAGTCTTAAGCCACTTGAAAAAAATCAGGAAGAAGGTTAATAAAACTATTGAGAAGTTTATGCATCTAATTAATAGTTTTTTTTTTGCCATTTTGATTTGGGAGGTGGTATTCCAGGCTTGTATATTACATACACCTTTCCAATATAGGTCTCAACATTTTTAACCTGGGGCTTCAGAATTGCACAGAGATGGCCATTGTGTTTGGGTAGGCCAGCCTTGTTTGCAAATGTTATATTATTATAAAATATCATACAGCCTGCAAATCCATGTAAAAAGAGGCACCATTTATTTGCAAACTTGCATGGCTTTTCATTTTCAATCAAATTAATATTTTGGATTAGACTATTATAATAAATTTTCTGCACGCCTTGTGAACAAGTAAATGCATGACCAATAAGGTGTAGCAGAACCTTCCATAAGGTCTAGGTGCTCAGTATATAAAGTTCTGCAAATCAAGGCAATCTACTGTTGGTCAGTGTCAGCAAAAAACTAGGCACGCTTCCACCCGTCAAGAGCACTTCATGTGGTATGTCGCCCTTGTATTGATGGGGGAATTTTTTATTGCATGGAATTTATATTATTTGCTTAAGTTCTTATGACTAAGCATTTAAATGTGTTTGTATTATTAGAATTTGAGTAATTGAATTTTAGTAATGTAATGTAAAGTAATGTAATATTAGTAATAAAAGATAATAAATGATCTATGGTTGTTATTTGGGGCGGAGGGGGATATCATGCAGTCCACTGACCAGTGAATAACTCCCTACAATGTAAACTAAACAAGTAGCATGTAGTAGTGTGCATTACAAATGAATCAGGCATCTTCGATGCATTGTATTGATTATGTGTGATTAAACAATACCACATGCTACTTGTGTAGCTCATACCACAGTGATTGATCACTACTCTTAGTAACAAATAGGGATTTTAGCAGCTTGATTAGGCAACCAAAAAATTAAACTAAAAATAAGGGAATACCAATGTGGCAATACCCGGCTGGCTTTGTAAAGTAGTACTTAAGCTTGTTTTTTCTTTTTTCTTTTAATAACAAGCATGCTATACTTACCTGCTCTGTGCAGTGGTTTTGCACAGAGCAGCTTGGATCCTCTTCTTTTTGGGTCCCCCGTCGGCACACCTTCTCCTTGAGCAGTGCCCCCAGAGAAACCCGCTTGCCCTGGGGGCACTGATGTTCATAAGACACATAGAGCCAGCTCGCTCCCCCCCCTACTCTTTCCTCATTGGCAAACTGGCTGTGATTGACATCATAGGAGTGACCTGAAAAAAATACCACATACGAGTAAGGAGTTCTAAAGTCCTTTCTCTCTAAATGGGAAAGGACTTCAGGGTGAATACATTTTTTTCAGTCAAATATTTACCCTCTACATTTTAAAAGCAACACATTGCAACCATAACACTGTTTAGTTGAGAACACTAATTCAGCCTACATATTAATTCCAATAGGTTTTTGTTGAGTTTCCAAAGGTAACAAAACAGTCAGCCAATGTTGATGGCAAATACAGGGTATGCAAACAATTTAAGCAGAAAACAGGCTGCAGATAACATAGTAAAGGTAGTGCATACATTTGAAATAAGTTTTACAGTGAACATACTGTAGAATAATGCCTCACATTTGCCTTGAGTTAAACCCAGAATACCAAACGAGGAGAAAAAGAGTAACAGTCAAACATAGGGAAATGCACAAGATAAACTATGAAGTATGCATAAAATCTGTTGCTCTAAGGGATCATGTAATAATAATCAAAAACAGTGAGTCAATGAATCACCCTAATATCATAATGGTCAGGTATCTTGACTGTTGTATCACCAACTTCCTCAACCTTGTGATTAAATTGCCAACAAAAATAAAGATGTGCTCTTACCACAGAGCATTAACCTATTATTACAGGAGGTCAAAAAGGGCTCTTGTGTTATATATACTCCAGCCCTGTTCTGGGATCCGCATATGATAAATGGGGGAGATCACTCCAAGTAGCCAATAGGGGAATCTGCGGGTCCTCTCACTCCAAACGTAATACCAGATGGCATACCCCAATGAGAGAGAAAAACGCCAGTAGAGTGTAAAACCTTTTCAATAGGCTTTATTAAAAGGTAATGCACTTACATGTTTTTGGATAAAAACAGCATGTGTAAAACACAATGACATCTGTGTACTTTCTTCTGAGCGTGATAACAGGAAACTACACCTCTGCCCAACCGGTTTCGTCACCACAAGGACTTCATCTGGGGCATGGGCATCCTTCCCTATCATCGCTAATAAATACTTCTCAAGTCAGTCCGAGCCTCGTTCCCATCCTTAACATTATCACATTAATGCAAGATCATTTGACCGGACATATCGGAAGGGCTGTAATTGCGACTCCTATCTAGAAAACAAGCCTTATCCTGTGATGGTAAGGTGTCTTAGCTCACACAACAAAGGCAAAGAATGGGTGCAGACTCAGACATGAATAAATTGCAATAAAACTTGACAAACTTCTGTATTTTATATGTCAAATTCTACACATTCAATATTAAGAATAGATATTAGTGAAAAATAAATAAATATAAAATAATAAAAATTAAGAATCTTAAGAATTATCCAGAAAATAGTTTACATGCCAGTCCACATTTAACCCATGCGGAATATAACTTTTAAGAAGAAAAAAACATTTAGATTCAATCTTAGACAGTTCCCTTACCTTAAGGCTACCACTCCAATGTGATACCAAACTGTCTATATCCATGAAAAGAGTTCCCACTGGATCTCTACCACGAGCTTTATCATAGTGTCTAGACACGCTATGGTTTTTGTATCCTTCATGAATATTGGCTATGTGTTTCTTTTAATCTTACATTCAGTGCCCGAGTGGTACGGCCCACATATTGCAACCCACATGGGCACTGAAGTAAACCACATGAGTGGTTCTGCAGGTGATAAATGATTTTACCACTTTTTTAAAAAAAATAGCTCTGGAGGTGAATTCTAACATTGTTCCTCTTTTATACTGGTTGAGACCACAAACCTGACAGCATCCACATTTAAAATATCTAATAAGGTTATAGAAAAGAGGAGATCTTGAGGGGGGGTCAAATATATTGTGTGCTATTTTATCCTTTAAGGACGGGACACCTCTATATACAACTGGAGGTTTCAATGGCTAAACCGGCCTAAAACTCTGTCTTTCTGTAGGATATGCCAATATCCTACAATATGCATAATACTTTTGATGGTTAGATATGTAGAAAAAGAGGTAATTAGGGAAAAGTTGGTCGAATGTCCACTCCCACTTCTAGGCTGGTCTGCTCTATCTATAAGTAATGAGTCCCTATCAATATTTCTAACTTAATTGAGTGTGGTCTCCAAAGAGGTCAAGTCATAATCCTTCTCCAAGAATTTTTGAGTCAATAACCCTGCCTGTCATTCGGAGTCCCTCTGGGAAGTACAATTTTGTTTGATACAAAGGTACTGTCCCTTGGGGACCCCTTCCTGCCACGGCCTATGGTGGCAACTGTCCCTTGAGATGTATGCATTGCAATCTGTAGATTTGAAAAAGGTAGAGGTCATCAAACGACCCTCCTCCACCTTAATTGTGAGATTCATATAATGAATCTCTTTCTGACTCATTTGATAGTTAAGCGTAATGCCTCTATTATTCTGGTTTAATGTGTCCAAAAATTCCACAAGTGAGGTAGAATCTCACTTCCATAGGAAGAGGATGTAATCTATGTACCAGGCCCACAACGCCAGATTAGTTCCCTGTTGGGCATAGATGACACCCTCCCCCCATTTGGCCATAAATAAATTGGCCACACTCAGGGCATGTTTAGCCCCCATTGCAGCACCCCTATTTTGGAGGAAGAATTCACCTCCAAACCAAAAATAATTATGGGATGTTGCAAACTGAAGAAGATCTAAAATAAACTCCTTCTGGATGGAAATCAGATTAGAGTCTCTATCCAAATAGTGTGACACTGCAGATACACCCACATCATGGGGAATAATAGTGTATAACGAAGCAGCAGACAGTGCAGCGCTAAAAAATGAAGTAAAAACAGGAAAAAACACAATAAAAACCACCACAGTGTGAAATCAATGAGTCCATAAAGGTGGTCCTAATAAGTCTTCAATTCTGAATGAACAGCATGCTTGCAAAGAAGTGATACCAGGAGCCCACCACCACGGTAACAAATGGCCTCTCACCTGATGATGTGGACCCTTTAGTTATAGAGGGTCAAAAAGCGCCTTATCATATAACCAAATGGTATGCAGCATATAAAGACCTCCGTCAGGGACCCGGTACAGGACACTCCAATATGGCCATATATGAAATAAAAATGGCAAAGAGATAGTGCTCTCCGTATATAAAACTCTTTAATCAGTATATAAAGTAATAACACTCACATGTGTAGTACTTGGTAAGTGCAAGCAAATAAACAGCGGTGACGATCTTCCAAACAGCAGAGCGGATGCGCAGTGGCCGCGGGTGACGTCACGGCGTCTCCTCGTTCTGGACGCGTTGCGTCCCAGTGGGCGGGGACTTCATCAGCAGATGAGGAACGACGTGAGCACCCGCGCTATATACCAGGTACGTGACCTTGGCAACAGTAAACAAAGCGTGATCAACCTCACACTTACCCGGAAGTCAATCCGGATGTAACCCCTTATGAAGGAATATGCAATAAACGGAAGCTACTATTCCTATACATATAAAACAATTGAAAAGGGGAAAAAGTGAATGATAAAAATGCATCAATCCTAAAAAGGACATGTGCATCAATCCCAAAAGGGATTTATACGAGACAAACCATGAAAAATGTTTAACAATAATTACAGGATATTAAAAAATGTTTTTATCAAAATATTTTTTAAAATTATTATTTTAAAATTATATGAGTCATCCGTGGCCACTGTCATCCCTTAAATACAATAACATAAAAAACCAAATAAAGAAAAATTAACGGTCTGATATAAAACAATTTGTGTCGAAATCCACGTTTAACCCTTCAGGGCAAAGAACCCTGGTTTCAAAAATCCAATAAGATTCTCTTTTACTTAGTTGCCTTATAAAGTTACCCCCCCTCCAGTGTCTCGTGACCCCTTCTATACCCCAAAATCTCAAACTTTTTGGATTCTGATGGTTTAAAGTGTCTAGAGACATTGTGGGTTTTTAGGCCTTTTTTAATATTGTTAACATGCTCAGCGAACCTCACGTGTAGGGGTCTGGATGTTCTCCCAATATACTGGAGCCCGCAACCGCACTCCAGCATACACACGACCCCTACCGTGTCGCAGGTATTTAACTCTTTAATTTCATATTCCTTACCAGTGGCAGAGACCACTGCATGTTTGCACGGAATGCATTTGCCGCATGCGTAGAAACCAACCAAAAAGGAGAATAAACTATCGGAGGAGGGGACAGGGGGGTTCAGAACACTAGGCGCCAGACGGTCCCTTAACGATGGAGCCTTCTTATAGATCAACTGGGGACGGTCAGGGAGCACAGGGCCTAAGACTTTATCCTGTTTTAAGATGGGCCAATTCTTGAGTACTATTTTCTCAAAGGTACGATATTGCACGTTATAATCAAGCACCATCTTAAAATTGTGATTATCTCCGCCATTATCCCTAACAGCATCAGAGACCAGTGTACCTCTGTCTAAACTTTTGACTCTAGTAATCTCCTCCTCTAGCCCAGAACGATCGTATCCTTTTTGTTCAAACCTTGAAGTCAGGATATGTGACTGTACCATAAAGTCCTCATCAGAGGTACAATTTCTACGCAACCTAATATACTGACCCCTGGGGATGTTACACAACCACGAATGATGGTGGCAACTCCCCAGGGGGATGTACGAGTTGCGGTCAGTGGGTTTGAAATAATTGGTCATCGTGAAACGGTTATTTGTAATATTGATGGTCAAATCCAAAAATACAACATTTTCTGTGTCGATCGTTCAGGTCAAGACAATGTTCTTATGGTTAATATTGAGAGTATCAATAAACAAGTCAAGTTTATCCCTATCCCCTCTCCATATCAGGATAAGATCGTCAATAAATCGACGGTAACAAATAAGCTCTGGGGGTCTATTAGCAAAAACTGCCTCTTCCTCCCAGTGGGCCATGAAAATATTAGCCACACTGGGAGCAAAGCGGGCCCCCATAGCAACTCCCCTTGTCTGTAAATAAAAATCCCTATTGTACCAAAAATAGTTCTTGGTTAAACAGAAATTTAAACAACTCAACAGAAATTCTTGATGCCTCCCAGACAATGAAGAGGAGGATAAAGCCCATTCAACAGACGACATAGCATCTCTGTGACCAATAATGGTATACAGAGAGCTGACGTCTGCTGTAACCAAAAAGGTGGGTGATGAGCACTCAAGATTTTCCAGAATCTGAATAACATGCTTGGTATCTTTGAGGAATGCAGGGGTTTTGGCCACTGCGCATCTGCTCTGCTGTTTGGAAGATCGTCACCGCTGTTTATTTGCTTGCACTTACCAAGTACTACACATGTGAGTGTTATTACTTTATATACTGATTAAAGAGTTTTATATACGGAGAGCACTATCTCTTTGCCATTTTTATTTCATATATGGCCATATTGGAGTGTCCTGTACCGGGTCCCTGACGGAGGTCTTTATATGCTGCATACCATTTGGTTATATGATAAGGCGCTTTTTGACCCTCTATAACTAAAGGGTCCACATCATCAGGTGAGAGGCCATTTGTTACCGTGGTGGTGGGCTCCTGGAATCACCTCTTTGCAAGCATGCTGTTCATTCAGAATTGAAGACTTATTAGGACCACCTTTATGAACTCATTGATTTCACATTGTGGTGGTTTTTATTGTGTTTTTTCCTGTTTTTACTTAATTTTTTAGCGCTGCACTGTCTGTTGTTTTATTTTGGTTAAGGGATTTGAATTTTGACCCTAGTGTTCAGCTGCTGCATCTGTTATATACCACTTCGCGCTGATTCATTTTTTCTTTTTTATAACGAAGCAACGTCCGCCGTCACTAACCACCATCCTTCTTGAAAAAGACTGTCTTTGATAAGATTAAAGTGGTTATAAACCCTTACAGACCACTTTTTGCTACAGGTAAGCCTATAATAAGGCTTACCTGTAGCTACCCAGGATATCTCCTAAACCTGAACGGTTTAGGAGATATCCCCTGTATTTGCATGTGCCAATGTCATCGGCACATGCGCACTGACACAAACTGAAGCAATGGCGCGTATGTGCCATTGCTTCAGTGAGTGTGGCATTACCGCACGCATGCGTGGGAGTGACATTATCGCGGCTCTGGCCAATCACAGCGCCGGATCCGCGATACCCGGAAGCAACCCCGAGGAGTGATGCCGGCCCCCGGAGCGGTGTACAGGCACCCCAGCAAGGGCTTCGATCTTAGGTGAGTATTACATAATGAGCTAGTATGCTATTCATACTAGCTCATTATGCCTTTGTCTTGCAGGTGTTAGTTTTTTTATTTTTTTAAATGGGTTCACAACCACTTTAATGACTGCCCTAGTATCATTGATATATGAAAGCATTTTTTTAACCAATGGCTGAAGATAGGTATCAATAAATTTGCCCACCAGAGACTTCACAGAATCAATACCGCTGAAAATAGGACATCCTGGGGGGCAAATAGGGTCTTTGTGGACCTTAGGAAAATAATACATAATTGGTGTCCTTAGAGCAGCCGGAAAAACAAAAATAAATACAATTATTTTTTGTTAATAATACCATGGACATAAGCTCTAGAAACTCATTCTTATATGGACCCCCAGGGTCCCTTCTTAGCGGGACATAAGTGTCCTGATCATTTAGAATCTTCCTCATCTCTGTTAAATAAGCACTTTTGTCCAACACAATGATTCCCTCTCCCTTATCCGCAGGTCTAATTACTAGATCCTTGCGGTCACATACAGCCAGGTCCATAAATATTGGGACATCAACACAATTCTAATCTTTTTGGCTCTATACACCACCACAATGGATTTGAAATAAAATGAACAAGATGTGCAGACTTTTAGCTTTAATTTGAGGGTATTTACATCAGGTGAACAGTGAAATCAGGTGAACAGTGTAGGAATTACAACAGTTTGTATATGTGCCTCACACTTTTTAAGGGACCAAAAGTAATGGGACAATTGGCTGCTCAGCTGTTCCATGGCCAGAAGTGTGTTATTCCCTCATTATCCCATTTACAAGGAGTCGATAAAAGGTCCAGAGTTCATTTCAAGTGTGCTATTTGCATTTGGAATCTGTTGCTGTCAACTCTCAATATGAGATCCAAAGAGCTGTCACTATCAGTGAAGCAAGCCATCATTAGGCTGAAAAAACAAAACAAACCCATCAGAGAGATAGCAAAAACATTAGGTGTGGCCAAATCAACGGTTTTGAACATCCTTAAAAAGAAAGAACGCACCAGTGAGCTCAGCAACACCAAAAGACCTGGAAGACCACAGAAAACAACTGTGGTGGATGACCGAAGAATTCTTTCCCTGGTGAAGAAAACACCCTTCACAACAGTTGGCCAGACCAAGAACACTCTCCAGGAGGTAGGTGTATGTGTGTCAAAGTCAACAATCAAGAGAAGACTTTACCAGAGTGAATACAGAGGGTTCACCACAAGATGTAAACCATTGGTGAGCCTCAAAAACAGGAAGGCCAGATTAGAGTTTGCCAAACAACATCTAAAAGAACCTTCACAGTTCTGAAACAACATCCTATGGACAGATGAGATCAACTTGTACCAGAGGGATGGGAAGAGAAGAGTATGGACAAGGAAAGGAACTGCTCATGATCCAAAGCATACCACCTCATCAGTGAAGCATGGTGGTGGTAGTGTCATGGCGTGGGCATGTATGGCTGCCAATGGAACTGGTTCTCTTGTATTTATTGATGATGTGACTGCTGACAAGAGCAGCAGGATGAATTCTGAAGTGTTTCGGGCAATATTATCTGCTCATATTCAGCAAAACGCTTCAGAACTCATTGGACGGCGCTTCACAGTGCAGATGGACAATGACCCGAAGCATACTGCAAAAGCAACTAAAGAGTTTTTTAAGGGAAAGAAGTGGAATGTTATGCAATTGCCAGGTCAATCACCTGCCCTGAATCCTGTTGAGCATGCATTTCACTTGCTGAAGACAAAACTGAAGGGAAAATGCCCCAAGAACAAGCAGGAACTGAAGACAGTTGCAGTAGAGGCCTGGCAGAGCATCAGCAGGGATGAAGCCCAGCATCTGGTGATGTCTATGCGTTCCAGACTTGAGGCTGTAATTGACTGCAAAGGATTTGCAACCAAGTATTAAAAAGTGAAAGTTTGATAGATGATTGTTAATCTGTCCCATTACTTTTGGTCCCTTAAAAAGTGGAAGGCACATATACAAACTGTTGTAATTCCTACACCGTTCACCTGATTTGGATGTAAATACCCTCAAATTAAATCTTAAAGTCTGCAGTTAAAGCACATCTTGTTCGTTTCATTTCAAATCCATTGTGGTGGTGTATAGAGCCAAAAAGATTAGAATTGTGTCGATGTCCCAAAATTTATGGACCTGACTGTAATTGTTGCAGTCCCTTAGCGAGATAGGCCTGCATCTTGACATTTTTTACTTAAAAATTAGCCAAGTTTTTAAGTACAACATCTCTAAATACACTCACTGAGGACGTCATCCCACTTGGAGGATTAAATAATGAAGCATTGGAGAGGTGAGAGGTTTGAACATCTGATGATACCAATCTCCCCTCCTTAACCGGACTGGATAAAAAGTATCTCTTAATGTTTACTTTTCTAATGTACTTACAGTCATGCTCAAAAGTTTGCATACCCTGGCAGAAATTGTGAAATTTTGACATTAATATTGAAAATATGACTGATCATGCCAAAAAACTGTCTTTTATTTAAGGATTGCAATCACATGAAGCCATTTATTATCAGATAGCTTTTGGATCCTTTTTAAATCATAATGATAACAGAAATCACCGAAATGGCCCTGATAAAAAGTTTGGCCTTGGTACAGACACAGAAGGTGGCACACACAGGTTAAAATGGCAATTAAAGGTAATTTCCCACATTTGTGGCTTTTTAAATCACAATGAGCATCTGTGTATAAATAGTCAATGAGTTTGTTAGCTCTCACATGGATGCACTAAGCAGGCTAGACACTGAGCCATGATGAGGTAGAAAAGAACAGTAGAAAAGACCTGCGTAACAAAGTATGGAAACTTTACAACGATGGAAAAGGATATAAAAAGATATCCAAAGCCTTGAATATGCCAGTCAGTACTGCGTAATCACTTATTAAGAAGTGGAAAATGAGGGGCTCTACTTGGATACTAAACCAAGGTCAGGTAGATTAAGATTTTAATTCTGAATAAAACAAAAAAAAGGGGGGGAGCTTTATCATGTGACCATTTTAAGTCACATGACCATTTCTCCTTCAGTCACAGAGGATACTCTGTTCTTTACTAAGAGCCCTTTCACACTGACAGCTCGGGGGCAACGGCAGTAAAGCGACGCTAGTTTTAGTAGCGATTTACCGTCATTTTAGAGGCGTTTTTTGGCCACTAGCGAGGTGCTTTTAACCCCTGCTAGCAGCCGAATAAAGGGTTAAAAGTGCCCGCAAAGCGCCGCTGCTGTTGATTTCAATGGGCAGGGGCGCTTTAGGAGCAGTGTATACATCCAGAGGCGGCTCTCTAATTAGGCAAATAAGGTAGTTGCCTAAGGCCTCACACTCACAGGGGCCTCGCAACCGCCTAATTGAAGAGCCGCCTCTTCACTGCAGAGGAGGCCTCACGAGCGATGTATGGAGCCGATGGAAGGGATGGTAGTAGAGAAGAGGTGTCCGTGCCGCCCCTCTCCGGGTAGGGGGTCCGGGGCTCCAGCTGCAGGGAGAGGCACAGCTACAATGCCATGACCCCCTTTCTGCAGCCAGCGACCACCAACATGAGAGAGAGTCTGCCCCCCCATCCATGTTTCTGTAGCATCCCTCAGCCACACCCAGAGACTGGTCTTTATATTCACTCCCTGTCCCATTCCCTCCACTCCCTACGTCCTGATCATGTGTCACTAACAGTAAGGACAGCTCAGTCCTGTGCCAGTGTCCCAGTGTGCCCACCTGTGATTGGCAGCCCCTGACCCCTCCCTCCGCCTATGCAGGGCTCCACTGCAGGGGGGGGGATTGAGAGGTCCCAGTCCAGTGCTGATCCTCAGCCATGGTGGGCCGGGTGCTCCACATCCTGCGCTGGCACTGCCTGCTAATTGGCTTCTCCGCTGCTATCTCCTTCACTGACACCAGCGCCGAGATAGAGAGCGCTGACACCAGCACTTTAAAGCTCTTAATATATGTAATTTATACAATTGTTTTTATTGCTTGAATTGTTTTTCTCCATTATGGGCGTGAGTGGGGCCTCGTGTCTAGGTTTTGCCCAAGGCCTCACAAAGCCTAGAGCCACCTCTGTATACATCGCTCCTAAAGCTCCCCAAAGATGCTGCTTGCAGGACTTTTTCAATGTCCTGCCAGCGCAGCTCCCCAATGTGAAAGCACTCGGGCTTTCACACTGGGATTGCAGACGAGGCATTTTTCAGGCGCTTTACGGGTTCTATTTTTAGTGCTAAAGTGCCTGAAAAATGCCTCCAGTGTGAAAGTGGTCTTATTGATAGCTTTTACTATATTTTATTCCTCTATTATTAGTCTTTGTACTTACCTTGCATTAGGAGATGTTAGTTATTGCTGCTTAAAACTGGTGGAAGGACTTCGCGCTTCAAATCTATCACATAAATAGGTGACAGTGTAACAACCTATAAAGGTGCAGCTATAATGGCTGTAAACATATACATCAATTGCGAGTAAACACAGCAGTGAAAAACACACATAAAAATCATCAAAGTAATCCAAATGTGCTAGTGACACAAATGCTCTTCATAGGTGAAAAGTTCATAATGTTCTCTTCTTAAAAAACAAACAAAAAAAAGGTGTGGCTGTAGCTGGGATCCAATATGGGGGACAATAAAAATAATCTTTTAATGGGGGGTCCGGTGTGTTCGAGCTCTCTAACCTCTCACCTTAAAAAAAGCAAATAAAGGCATCAGATATCTGCTGCAGTAGGTCCTGTATGGTGCAGTACATATGGTAATCCGGGTGATGTGCCTCTAGTGATAGGATAATCTTCCCGGCGTACACATGCCTATATAAATAGAGAGGGGGAGAGAGAGAGGGGGGAAGGAGGGGTTGCCCACCTTGGGCTCCACCGGTCTGGTGGGATAGGGAATGAGGAAAAAGAGAGAAGCCTCCAATGGTGTAGTATATTGACCAAAGTGATGTTTATTAAAAAATAAGGGTGGTCTCTTACATTAAAACATTTTAAAATCAGCATAAAAGCATGAGAAAAAGCTGGAGCGGCGTCCGAGGTGCCTCCTTACTGACTTCCGGTTACGTCTTTGCTCTCTGCCACGCCCTACGCGTTACATCACCGCTCGTGACTTCATCTGGGGACTTATTGCTGCTTGCCATGGCTTCTCACACCTGTCCTGAGGGATTCATCTACTGTGGAATCAGTATACAATCTAGCACTTGCCAAAAATAATGTTGCTATAGAAAGATATATTGATAATCCAAAGAACCGTTTTTACTGCATATCCTTTACTTATGGATTTTTTTTAAATGCTTCAAGCAAAGTGTGAGATATATTTTGGTGTCCTGCACCTTGCATAATATTGCGCAACTGCAAGGATTGCAGGATGAATCAGTGAAGATGTTTAAGAGGACCATCTTCCAATAGCTCCAGCTGAGAATGAGCAATCAAGCAAGACAAAGCTTAATACAAAGTGAAATCACTTGTAAATCTTGTCTTCAAATTATCAGTTTTATCATTACCTGCAGGTCCTATTTTCCTAGCATAAATTAAATATATTCATTCTTTCACAGTGAAATATACACATTTTCACCACATTTTTAGGGTGAAAGAGTGGATAAATGCATTTGTTGGGTATAGCCAAAACTCTGTATAATGCCCTCCACATGCATAGAAAGCTCAAGACTATACATTTTAGGCCCCATTTACACTGAGCGGATCTTGTAGCGATCAGCAGTGTCTGCTTAGTTCCCGCAAAGCAGACATGGGCAGAGCCTACTCTGCTCTATTGCTGGCTGGGAGTAAACATTTTCACTGTATGTTTACACCCGGCTGCCTCTGATTGAAAAGTCCTATCCCCTTTTATTGTAGTGGGCCTCATTGGACACAGAGGTAGGGAGGTATAAAGAGAGACAAGTCCATTTACACCCACATGTCCATAGGGATGAAGGAACCTTTAACAAACTAATGGCCCCTGCCCCCACTTATAACTGGCCTTCATGGCAAGAAGCACATGGAAGGGCTATCACATGAAAGACAAAAACAGAACATTCCATAGCTCAACTCACCAACCAGTCTGCCAACTGACCAAATTAACCTGTCCAACAGTCTGCGTTAAAAACAGGGGTTTAACGGATAAACTATTGGAATTAGTGAAGCCTGTGTATCCCACGGCAGACATCACCTATTTGAAGGCCAAAATTGGTAGCCTGAGGAGCAGATATAATAGGGAGTGCAAGAAGGTCCAGGATTCCCTGAGAACCGGAGCAGCAGCAGATGACGTATATGTCCCGAGCCTGTGGTACTACAACAGCCTGTGGTTTTTGTCTGACCAGACGGAACCCAGGCCATCACTATCAACACTTCCTTCCACATTAGCTGAGGTTCCTGAGGTGGGCCTTCCATCCAGGAAAAAGATATGGAGGAGCCCAGCTTGACCCAGGTATAGCATTGTTGAAGATATTTCTTGACAAAAATTGAATGATGTTAACTAGATGTTATTGATCACAAATTTCTGATTTAACAGTGGTTTACATATCAATAGACAGTAGTAGCCAACAATGATTGGGACAAGAATGAAAAATGCTGGGGTCAGAATGATAGTCTTTTCTATTTGGTAACATTTAATTTGCAACAGTCATAAGCTAAAAATTGTGTGTGATTGATGACCACAAACCTAAAACTATGAACCATTTTCATACACAGCAAAGTCCCAGCCAAGAGGAGGCCGTGGCAAGCAGCCTGACTGAATCCCAGGTTCCTCCCCTCTGCCCTCTAACCAAAAGGACCAGGAAGGCAATGAACCTGGAGGAGTTCGCGGCTGCTTTCCTAAAACAGGCTACTGTGTCAATTACCATGACCCCTGGTGTCCACGAGGCATTTGGATGCGTCACTGCCAGCAAATTAGAACACATGGAGGAGGCCCAACGCACTATATGCAAAGACATTATTCTGAAGGCCCTAAACAGGGGGACGAGGGGCAAACTCACACCTCAAACACACCTCTGTGAGTTGGACCATGCTCCTCCACGACCACCAACACCACAGCCACCCCACCCACCACAGCAGCATGGAAGGAAGCATGGAAGGAAGTGTCAAGAGAGTGATGGCCTAGGTTTGGTGTGATCTGGCAAAAAACACAGGCTGTTGTAAGACCACAGCCTCGGGACATATATGTCATCTGCTGCTGCTCCCGATTTCTCGGAGTCCTGGACCGTATTGTGCTCACTATTAAATGGACTCCTCAGGTTACCAATTTTGACAGTCAAATAATTGATGTCTGCCCTGGGGTACAAAGGCTTCACCAATGCCAACTGTTTGATATGACCTTGTGCTCCCTATTAAATTTAAAATTTGTGTTTTGACAAATTCTTGGCTATGTGTTTTACTTCAAAAAGGACAGTTTGTTTGTAAGTAGGTAGGTACATTTCAAACATAAAATGTCAAATTAACAAGGGACACCAACATAGTTGTATCTTTGAGGTTAAAAAATACAAGATAATAATGGTGTTGTGGTAACTTGACACACAAAACGAAAAAAAAAATATTCTGGAGATCACTAGAAAAAACACAAAAAAAATTATCCAGGAGATCACTAGAAATAATAAAAAATACATTTGTCAGAACTCTGTGAATATCAGAAGCAAAAGGACTTCATTATTATAGCATTATAAAGAAGAGAATGCACTGCATTGAGAGATTTCATAATTTGCTGTGTCACAAATGTGATATCTCTATTACAAACGCTAGTTTTACAAGTCCGAGCGCTTCCGGCTCGTACTTGATTCCGAGCATGCGTGAACTTTTGTGCGACGGACTTGTGTACACAGGATCGGAAAGTCCGACAACAAAGTTTTGTTGGCGGAAAATTTGAGAACCTGCTAGCCAACATTTGTTGGTGGAAAGTCCGACAACAAATGTCCGATGGAGCATACACACGGTCGGACTTTCAGCCAACAAGCTCACATCCAACATTTCCCGTTGGAAAATCCGATCGTGTGTACGCGGCATAAGGCTCGCCATTTCCTAAATATCTTGCAGGACAATTTCAAGGGTCAGATGTTGAATGCACCAACAAGAAACAATGCGTTACTAGACCTACTGATTACTAACAATACAGACCTGATTACGGATGTAGAAATATGGTGCAACTTAGGAAACAGTGACCACAGATCAATTCCTTTCAGTATAAATCACAGAAATAGGAAGCACAAGGGGAATACAAAGACAATGAATTTCAAAAGAGCCAACTTCCCTAAACTGCGCTCTTTGACATTTTTACTGCGCTCTTTGCTAGATGATATTATTATTATTATTATCATAAAATCCTGGGAACAAAGAACAGGGAGGTAAAATGGGAGTGCTTTAAGAGCACACTAATTAAAGATATTGGCCAGTACATTCCAATGGGAAATACATTTAAAAGAGCTAAAAAAAAATCCTGGGTGGCTCAACTCCAACTTAAAAATGCAAATAAAAGCAAAGTAAAAGGCCTTCAAAAATTACAAGGCTGAGGGGTCATTGTCAGCATTCCAACTTTACAAAGAATGCAATGATAAATGTAAGGGTGCAATCGGGGTGGCTAAGATAGAACATGAATGGCACATAGCGGAGGACAGTAAAAAATCCCAAGAAATTCTTAAAATATAAAAATAGTAAGAAAGGGAGGCGAGAAAACATTGGCCCCATAAAGGATGATGAAGAGAATCTGGTTACAAAATACGGAGAGATGGCGACCATTGTTCCTAATTTTTATGGACAGTTTACTGGCTGGGATGGTACCAGCCGATTGGAGAAAAGCCAACGTAGCACCAATATTTAAAAAAGGGCAGAGATATATCCCTGGGAACTACAGTTCAGTTAGTCTAACATCAAAAGTCTGCAAGCTATTGGAGGGGATGATAAGAGACTATATACAAGATTTCAGTAATGAAAACTGTATCATTAAAAGTAATCAACATGGATTCATGAAGAATCCGTCTTGCTAGACCAATCTATTAACCTTCTATGAAGAAGTGAGCTGCCATCTAGATAAAGGCCTGTAGATATCTGGATTTTGCAAAGGCATTCGATACAGTTTCCCACAAGCGTTTACTGTACAAACTAAGGTCTGTCGGCATGGACCATAGGGTGAGTACCTGGATTGAAAACTGGCTACAGAGGCGATTCCAAAGGTTGGTGATAAATGGGGAATACTCGGATTTGTCTGATGTGGAATGTGGGGTCCCACAAGGATCTGTCCCAGTACCAATCCTGTTTAATTTATTCATAATCGATCTGGAGGATGGGATAAACAGCTCAATTTGAGACAGATACAAAGCTAAGCAGGGCAATAACTTCTATGCAGGATGTGGAAACCATGCAAGAAGACCTAAACAAATTAATGGGGTGGGCAACTACTTGGCAAATGAGGTGTAATGTTGAAAAATATAAGGTAATGCATTTGGGTGTCAAAAATATGAATGCTAGTTACTCGCTAGGGGGAGAACCTCTAGTGGAGTCTAGGATGAAAAAGGACCCAGGGGTCCTAGTAGATCAGGGATATGCAATTAGCAGAACTCCAGCTGTTGCAGAACTACAAGTCCCAAGAGGCATAGCAAGACTCTGACAGCCACAAGCCTGACACCCAGAGGCAGAGCATGATGGGATTTGTAGTTTTGCAACAGCTGGAGGTCTGCTAATTGCATATCCCTGTAGTAGATTTTAGGCTCAGCAATGGCATGCAATGCCAGGCTGCTGCAAGCAAAGCCAACAGAACATTGGCCAGAGATAAAACGATAATTCCACCACTCTGCAAGAACCTGGTCCGGCCTTGAGTATGCCGTCCAGTTCTGGGCACTAGTCCTCAGGAGGGATGTGCTAGAGCTGGACAGAGTCCAGAGAAGAGCAACAAAGCTAATAAAGGGACTAAAGGATCTCAGCTATGGGGAAAGGCTGCATGCCTTGTACTTATTCTCTCTGGAGGAGACGCTTAAGAGGGGATATGATATCAATGTACAAATACCACACTGGTGACCCTAGCATAGGGAAAAAACTTTTCAGTGAAAGGGAATTTAAAAAGACACACGGCCATTCATTAAAATGAGAAGAGAATTGGTTAACCTTAAACTGCGTAGAGGGTTCTTTACTGTCAGAGCGGTAAGGATGTGGAATTCTTTTCCACAAGCAGTGATATAAGCAGGGACCATTGATAATTTTCAAAAAACTATTAGATGGGCACCTTAACAATCACAAAATACAGGGATATACAATGTACTATTGAAGTAAATGCACGCACACACACACACACAGACAGGTTGAATTGGATGGACTTGTGTCTTTTTTTAACCTCACCAACTATGTAACTATGTAACTATGTTCCCCACCCCCAGACCCCCACAACCACCACCCAGGGTTATGGGGAAGAGGCCCTTGTCCCCATAAAACCTTGCTTGGGCTCAACCGACTCCAATGACATAAAAAGGGATAAGGACAAGAGGAAAGGTAATACACAGCCCACTGTGCAAGTACAAAAAGTCAAAATGTATTATATCAAAAACACATAAATGGAATAGCCAATGATAAAAACAGAATCATTCACAACGTGTCAATCAAACTGTATAAAAACTCAATGTCCACCATTCTTGCCCCTATCCAGTGACAGTAATATATATGTAGCGAGGAATGTGAAAATACAAAAATACAATGTCTTCAATCCTGAGCAGCACATGGATCCTAGGAAGATCAGACCTGGATCCTGGGAAAGAGACACGCTAGCATATTGTGGTAGGTGTTGTTAATTCCTTGATGTATCCAAAAGGGGGGAATTGCTGAGATATGAAATGGGAAGGGACGGCACCTTGGGTCAACAGTGGTCTAGAGGAGGTATATGGAATTGAAAGGTACAGTCACAGTATATATGTGGCATGAAACGCCAGAGATTTGAATGCAAAGGTGGATGCATTTATATCTGCAACAAAAAACAAGTAAGGAAAAACAATTTTGTACACAATTGCTTATACCAATACTATACAAAATATTTACATACATCAATCAACAATTCTTACAAGTAATCAACCAAATAGAAAACAAAACGCAGCTATAATGATGCTAAAACATGTATATAGGAACGCTTATTACCACCCCACAGGCAGTACAGTTATGTACAACAGTATACATGATAGCAATTCATGTGCACTGCTCATACCGAAAATGGATGCAAACAAATGCGCATTGAGGATTGCACCCATGTGGAAAAAATGCAAATTTAAAGGTATTTATTATTAGGATTATTGGCTATTTGTAAAACATAGGTGGTGGTGTAAAACGGTGTCCATGACTGGTATGTCTATTTGCTTGTGATGATTTAATGATGTTGATTCACTTAAGATAAATAGACAGTATTTGCAAGTGCAGTTGCACTCTGCAAGGGTATTTGCTTCATGGCATGATCTAGCCTGTCTGATCTGGGGGTGCAGTTAAAAAAAAGTTGAGGGGCCTGCTTTCTGAACTAATAAAATGAGACATTGCGAATGTGACCAAGACAAACTAGGTAACCTTAGCTAAATAATGTACACAGGAATGCTTATAAGCATGTGTATAATGTAGCGATAAGCCCGCGGTTCGCGTCGGAAGGTAAGTTCGACTCGAACATCGGGTGTTCGTTTGTTCTAAAACAAACCGAACATATAGGGCATTCGCTGGAAATTCGACCGCCGCAGAACGCCCCATAATGCACTGCGAGATTGCAGTGCATTGCTGTATGATGATTGGCCAAAGCATGCACCTGACCTGCATGCTTTGGTCAATCACAGCGCGCTTTGCTGAGGGAGCCCTAATTGGTCAAAGGCAGGGTGCCTTTGGCCAATCATGCCTCAGGGGGACTAAGTCCATGCCCAACACTATATAAGTATATATATATATATACTCTGCATTTAGCGTAGACTAGATATTCAGTGTAGACTCTATATTCAGCCAGTGCAGGCAGTGTAGTTTATATAACACAGTGTATTGAAGTGGTTAAGGGGATCCCTGTGCCAAAATTTCAAAACAAATGGCATGGGGATCCCCCCAAAATCCATACTAGGCCATTCAGGTCTGGTATGGATTTTAAGGGGAACCCGGTGCCAAAGTTAAAAAAATGGCGTGGGGGCCCCCTAAAATCCATACCAGACCCTTATCTGAGCATGCAGCCTAGCAGGCTGCAGGAAAGGGGGGAACGAGAGAGCGGCCCCCTCCTGAACTGTACCAGGCCACATGCCCTCAATGCCGTGATTGAAGGACATTGCGGGACATTTTTTTTTCTCTTTTTTTTAATAAAGGAATTGTCAAAAACTGTCTCCTGTCATTTTTACTTTTTTGACACTTTTTTGGTGAATTGATAGGGGTACAATGTACCTAATACCCATTCACATGGGGGGGGCGGGATCTGGGGACCCTCATGTTAAAGGGGCTTCCAGATTCCAAAAAGCCCCCCACCCACAGACCCCCATAACCACCGGGTAAGGGTTGTGGAGATGAGGCCCTTGTCCCCATCAACACGGGGACAAGGTGCTTTGGGGGGGACCCCAAAGCATCTTCCCCATGATGAGGGCATGTGGCCTGGTACAGTTCAGGAGAGGGGCGTTCTCTCGTCCCCCCCCTTTCCTACGGCCTGCCAGGTTGCATGCTCGGATAAGGGTCTGGTATGGATTTTGGGGGGCCTCCACAGCATATTTTTTACATTTTAGCACGGGGTTCCCCTTAAAATTCATACCAGACCTGAAGGGCCTGGTATGGATTTAAGGCATTTTTTTTTTAAATGTTGGCATGGAGTTTGCCTTAATATCCATACCAGACCTGAAGGGCCTGGTATGGACTGGGGGGGATGAAGAATAGTATCAATACCTAATATTCTTGTATCTCAAGGGCATTTCTAGATGAATAGCATTGATAGTCAGACTGACTTAAAACAAAATGTGAGTTTATTGTCACACAGTTGGCATCAGTATAAAAAATGTAAAAGGTATAAAAAACAAGATCTGTTGTGCTTAATATGATGCAAAATAAAAGCTGCTGATACAAAAAATTGCTGGGTACAATTAAGGAGATATTAGGAGGAGTGGTGCAGCGCTAGAAAATAAGTCTAAATGTCCCCAAAAAGGTAAAAATAAATAACAATAGCTGAACAAAGTCCTCTTCATCAGAAGGAAGTGGTGACACTCTGTTTAGCGGGATCCATAATGAAAGGACACTCAGAAGGGAGATGTAAACACCATCACCAACACCCAAACAAACTGACCCTTACCATCAGTGTATGGGTTATACACGTGTGTAGATAGCGAGAGGCAATCTTCCTGGGATAGACCAACGATCCTCCAGTGGAGTGGCATAAACATATTCCTTTCTCTCTAAACTAAATGGAAGGCTTTAGGTCTCCTCCTTGTGACAGGATTAAGAACCAGGTATAGTCCAGTGGGTATATGCGCCTCAAGAATCGTGGTATATAGGGAGTAAAGAGAAAACGCTCATTGCGCAAATTCCATCAAAAAGGATAATTTATTGTATAAAAAGTAAAAGCCACTCAGATTTTGTAAGAAGGTATAGAGCAGTATGAAGCGTCCAGCGCTTCTAACCACAAAGATGGCTGCCGTGTCACCGTCCAACCGCGCCCTGCGTCACCAGTCTCTTGTCGCCCAACGTTTCGTCATCAACATGCGTCGTCAGGGGTGTGTAATGTAAAAAATATAACAGTTCAATTCAGTGTAGGTAAAAATATATGAAATAGAAGCAATACTTATGAAAAATGTATTACGCTTGAAATTATGACCACTCTTTCCATGTGCTGCTGCCTTCTGTCTGTCCTCTGTCTTATGTGTCAGAAGAAACAGGAAATGATGTTCTAATGCCGCGTACAGACGATCAGGATTTTCAAAAACAAATGTTCGTAGTGAGCTTGTTGTCGGAAGTTCCGACCGTGTTTAGGCTCCATCGTACATTTCGTGTCGAAATTTCCGACAACAGATGTTTGAGACCTGGATCTCAAATTTTCCGACAACAAAATCCGTTGTCGTAACTTCCGAGCGTGTGTAGACAATTCTGACGCACAAAATTCCACGCATGCTCTGAATCAAGTACGAGATGGAAGCGCTCGGTCTGGTAAAACTAGCGTGCAGAATGGAGATAGCACATTCATCACGCTGCAAATTTTTAAATCTTTTAATGCAGCGCATTCTCTTCTTCTTTATAATGCTAGAATAATGAAGTTGTTTTGCTGCTGATATTCACACAGAGTTCTGAAAAACTGATTTCTTTATTATTTCTCAGGATCTCCTGAATAATCTTTATATTTTTTTTTGCCAGATCTCCAGAATAATATTTAGAATTTTTTTATAGTAATCTACTTTTTTTTTATCAAGATCTCCCGATTTTTTTAAATTTTTTTTTCTAGTGATCTCCATAATTTTTTTTGTCTTTTTGTGTGTCAAGTTACCACAACATCATTATTATCTTATATTTTTTACCTCAAGGAGATTGGTTGTTGTTGGTGTCTCTTGGTAATTTTAATCTGACCTTGTATTTTTGAAATGTACCTGCCTACTCACAAACAAACTGTCCTTTTTGAAGTAAAACACATAGCCAAGTATTTGTGAAAAAAAATAGACATTTATTAGGGGTCATAACAAAATAAAGAGGAAGGCAACGCTGGATAAACTGTTGAAATTGGCGAAGCCTTTGTCCCCCAGGGCAGACATCAATTATTTGACAGACAAAATTGGTAGCCTGAGGTGTTCATTTAATAGGGAGTACAATCTGGTCCAGGACTCTGAGAGATCGGGAGCAGCAGCAGATGACATATCTGAGGCTGTGGTCTTACAACAGTCTGCGTCTTTTGCCAGACCAGACCAAACCCAGGCCATCACTTTCAAGACTTCCTTGCACACTTCCTTTCAGACTGTGGCTGTGGTGTTGGAGTTGTGGCAGGAGGTGGAGTATGGTCCAACTCACATACGTGACTTTTTTTTGTAAGTTCGCCCATCACACCCTTATTTAGGGCCTGATAGATGACTTCCTCACAAATGAGGTGTTGGCCCACCTCCATTTCCTGCATTTTGTTGGCTGCCATGCAGGCATAGGCCTCTTGAAGATTGGGGGTGGTTCTGAGGGCTGCAGTAGCCTGCTGAATCAAAGAAAGAGCTGACTCCTCTGCGTTACTCCCCTTCCTGGGCCTTTTTGTTGGAAGGCGGAAGGGAGGAACCTGTGATTCGGTCAGGCTACTGGGCACGGGTACCTCCTGGCTGCCACTTTCCCCTGCCTCCTCCTGGCTGAGACTTTCCATAGCCTCCTCCTGGCTGAGACTTTCCTATGTATGAAATGGGACATAGTTTTAGTTTTTTGGTCATCAATCACACACAATTTTGAGCTCATGACTGTTGCAAATTCAACAAACAGAAAAGACTATCATTCTGACCCCAGCATTTTTCATTCTTGTCCCAATCATTTTTGGCTACTGTTGATTGATATGTAAACCACTTTGTTAAATCAGAAATTAGTGATCAATAATAACATCTAGTTAACATCATTAATTTTGTGACAATAAATATGTTGAACAATGCTATACCTGGCTCAAGCTGGGCTGCTCCACATCTTCCTGGGTAGAAGGCCCAGGTTGTATGTCGGAAGCCTCATCTGATGTGGAAGGAAGAGTGGAAGGAAGTGTGGAAGGAAGGGTTGAGAGTGATGGCTTGATTTAGTCTGGTCTGACAAAAAACACAGTCTGTCGTAGTACGAGAGCCTGGGGACATATACGTCATCTGCTGCTGCTCCGGATCTCATGGAATCCTGGACCTTTTTGCGCTCCCTATTATATGTGCTTCTCAGGCCATCAATTTTGCACTTCAAATAGGGGATGGTTGCCGTGGGAATCATCGGCTTCACCAATTCCAGCAATTGGTCCAGTGCTGCCTTCCTCTTTATTTTATTATTATAAAAAGGGTGTTTCACTTGCCACAGACAGGGCAGCTCTCTGTATTTATCAATGAAGTTGAGGAGGAAGTCATGATCGTTGAATCTATCCATTTTATCTGCAAGACACAACACAAGACAAACCCTAACATCAGGCTAAACTCTCCTAATCTTGTCCCAATATAGGCCTAAATCTATAAGCAGTATAAGCCACTGATGCCCCAAGTTAAAATTGTACCTTCGTTAGCACGATCGGCGCTCACGCTACTCCGTCCTCCACTCACAGATCGTACGTACGACAGACACGTGTTATGCTTTATATACCCTGTGCATGCGTGAAACTCTGCCCGCCCCTGACCTTCTTTCTAGTATTTTCCCCTCCCTTTCTTTTTGGGCGCAGTGGGAGAGCACATGGCGGAGACAGAGCAGGTGCATTAAGAGGCGAGCAGCAATGATGAGGAAAGCCCGGAGCCACAAATGTCCCGATCTAGGAGATTTAAGGCCTCAAATATTTCCTTTGCAGAGATGGTGGAGATGGTGGACATCTTGAAGAGGGCCGACTATGATGGGAAATATGGACTATACAGAAACCCAAAGGCCAAGAAAGGCCAAAATCATGAGTAAAGTTGTGAAAAGTCTGCAGAAGAATTTTGGGGTATGGCGATCCAAGGATCAACTGAGGAAATTATGGTCAGACCTCAAATTGAGGGAGCACGATCAGTACAGAAGAATCAAGAGAGTGCTGCTAAAAAGTAAGTATTTTGTCGTGTGTTACTATTATTATTATTACTTTCGTGCTGCTCCATGTGCTTTTCTTTACTGTTGTACAGTTTAAAATGGCGTTTAAAATGGCAAGTTTCAGGTTCATGGGCACAGTGATCGTTCGTAGTAAACATTGTCCGTTTGCTCACTAAACTATGTTTTTGGCAGATGCAGGTTAACTACATTTGTTCATGCCTATTTGTATTAAAAGAAGTTTGTTGTCTAGATGGGTTTGTAACTAGAATGAAATGCAAACTTGATTCAGTGTAAGGAGAGGACACTCAGCAGCTGTTTACACATCTGGACGCAGGAGCACTAGTGTGGGACACCAGAACACCCTTTTTAGGGTGTCCCACACAGGTGCTCCTGTGGATACTAGGGGTCTCTCTATGTGTGATACTTTACCAAAAAAGGTAAGTATTCCAGCTTTAAGAAAGAAAAAAAATGTATGTTTTCAGCTTGGAACTCTGCCAAAACAGACAATTATACGTCACTTCCAAGCAATGTTTCATATTCCTATTTCTTGCCTCAAATATCTGTGTGCTAAGTATAACTTTTTTACATTTGCATAGGTGAGAAAAGACTTGGGACATCTGAGGACACCAGGGACCCCAAACCTCCTAAAAAAGGGGAAGTCACCGCACCACAACCTGAGGATGTGGAGGGAGGAGAGGTTCATGATGTGGTTGAAATAGTGACCACAACAACTGAGTGTCTGAGACCTCAGCTTCAGGTAATAGATTAATGTCTGCATATTTATAATACATGGTGCGTTTTTTTTATTTTTAGGTGATGTGGATGTTGTGGAAGAAGAAACTCATTTCACCAGTGCAAGTGCACATGTCCTCATCGGGGAGATCATGGTGTGCAATTGTGATTTAGAAAAGATAAAGGAAAATATCAATGATGTTCAACAAAAAATGAAGAACATCATTGATGTTTTAGGCAGAATCTAAGTCTAGGACTTCTTTATTTTAAATCAAGTTTTAAAGTATTTTAAAAGCCAAATTTTGAAGATGCACACAGTGTGTCAACATGTGCTATCTGCCATCACGGGATATCAAGGTACACGTTTTGGGGGTGCAACCTCTTCCTCCCAACTTAAGTAGGTGAGAGGAAGGGCACCCCCGAAACACGTCCATTGATCCCCCATGATGGGAGCTAGCACATGTTGACATTAGGCATGGGATCAGGAGGGAAATCCACATTTTGGGTCCCAATTTGTGTGCATCTTCAAAATTTGGCTTTTACAGGGGTGACATCACCCCATCTGTTGAAGGCAAGATCAACACAATTTGGACATACTAATGTCTGATATTGCCTTCACTTTTTCAAAGTTAAACTTTGTAAGTTCCTGAGTTTTGTATGTTATGGTTTTAAACATGCCTGTTTAACCAAAAAAGGATATTTATGATGTCAAACATAAAAATGTTATACACCAAAGATGTTGGTTTATTCAAAAACCATTTTCTAACGCACATGTGAATGTGCACAGAGTAAAATGTTTTTATACTCAACAATGTGTGGCTTCTTCTTTCAATGCTCAATACCAGTTTTTGGAGTAAATTGGGGTTTAGTTTACAGTGCTAATGGGGGTTATTTACTAAAGGCAAATCCACTTTGCACTACAAGTGCACTTTCAGTGCACTTGCAGTGCACTTGTAGTGCAAAGTGGATTTTCCTTTAGTAAATAACCCCCACAGTGCTCTAAAATTGGCCCCAATCAGGCCATTTTAGGGACTCTAAACAATTAATTCATGGTGCTGAAAAGGATGATTATTTTTATCATTAATGCATTACATACATTAACAACAAAAACAATGTTTGTGTGTAGCAGACCCACAACATAATAAATTACGTTTGCACTATTGTAGAAAATGGCCAAAAAAAAAAAAAAACTCATTGGAGAACCTAGAAGACAGCTAAAAGAAACACAAGCAGTAAATCCAATGAAATATTAGTTCATTTAAAAAAAAAAATTGTTAAAAAAATGTTTTTGTCTGACTTCGTGGGCGCTTTGGGGGGGCAAGCCAGGACGGCCAGCTTCAAGTGCCATCAGGGTTGATTGATCAGGAAATCTGGCCTCAGTCCCAACTGAGGCCACATAGTTTGTAGCATTTTTATGTAGGAAATTGTGCATAATGCAGCAGGCAAGCACAATATGGTTGAGTTTATATTCCGCCATGTGGATTGGTGTTAGAAATATGTGGAAACGGCTGGCCATTATGCCGTAAGCATTCTCCACCACTCTTCTGGCTCTGGCCAGCTGGTAATTAAAAACCTTCTGGTCCGGGGTGAGGGTCCTCATGGGGAACGGCTGCATCAGATGTTCTCTTAGCCCAAACGCTTCATCAGCGATGAAAACAAATGGAAGACCACCCACATTGTCTTCTGCAGGTGGCAAGCCGAAGTCACCATTCTGGAGCCGTCTGTAGAACTCCGTCTGGGCGATGACTCCACCATCCAACATACGGCCATTCTTCCCCACGTCCACATACAAAAACTCGTATGTCGCTGACATCACCGCCAACATCGCTATACTATTAAACCCCTTGTAATTATAATAGTATGGCCCCAAGTTGGGGGGTGGGACGATATGGACGTGTTTCCCGTGTTTGGACGTGTTCCCACGTTGTGGACGTGTTTCCCATCGATTGCCCCTCCGCAGTTAGGAAAGTTGCCGCTGGGCAAAGTGGGATGCCACAGTCTGCCATTCCTGTGGGGTTGAAGGAAACTGTGGAGTCAAACAAGAAAAACAAAAATTAGTACTTTTGCACATAACATTTCAAGCAGATCAGAGACAAACTTTCTTGGCCAACATCAGTATAACATTTATTTTAAGGAGCATTTAAAGACAAAAGTATAAGATTCACTTATCAGATTTCTCACCCCCTCTGATGGCCCATTGTAAAAAATTTAGGGGGGGAGATGTTTTGGACAGGTAACCCTCTCCACTTCATTGAGAGCTGGATGCATAAATAATGTGTGCTACTTTGGCCATCCCCTCCTTACTTACACTATTGGCAGCCCACTGGACAGGTAAGAAGTGTCATAATACAAAAATAGGAATACACACTGTACAAATTGAAGCACATTTTTGCATTCTGCAATTGCCTATCAAGATATTAGGAGAACAAAACTTTAAACAGTACCATTTGAAAGTATTCAGGCCGGCCCTTGCACTCCATGCTTTGGTGAATTCATCCATAAATCTGAACACAAAAGAGGTAGGTATAGTGTGTATGGGTTTGGCAAAGTCAGCAGATAGAGTATTGGTATCTGCTGACTTAGCGGCTCGGGGGCAGGGAGGGTTCCAAATGAGTTTGGGCCCCCCCCCCAAAAAAGCTTCTTGCACTCTGCCTGAATTTAAGGACAACAATAACATTTGTAAACATTTTAGGGGGTGTTTAGGGTAAAACACTACTATGGAGCTGACAAAATACATTGTTAAGTGACTAGGCTAGGTGTGTATGGGCCCAGGATAGCATGCTGGGGAGGTTAGTGAAGGCAAATATGCATGAAGGACAAAAAAGGAGAATTAAAAGCTTCCAGCATGCATGAGGACAAACAGGACATTCACAGCATATTACAATCATGGTAATTAGGGAATGATGAAATAAATCCAATACATTAGCAAACATTAAATACATAGAATGTGATGTTAAAGGATAAAACTTACCTTAATATAGTCCTTCTGCAGGACCTGTATGATGGCAGAACAGGTCTCTGGAATAATGATTCTTAGAGCCTGGGGGGAGATGCCTGTTGAGAACTTGATGTCCTGCAGACTTCTCCCAGTCGCCAAGTACCGCAAGGTGGAGTGATGGCTTGCCGCATATAGGTGTCCTGCTAGGTAATATAAGGGGACAGCAAAGCCAACAGACGGTAAAAAACAGGGTCCTTTATCTGGAGATAATTCCTGAAATCATCAGGATTATTCTCCTTGATCTCCAGCAACAAAGGCATATGCAAGAATTGGTCATGCTGGAGCAACCAATTCTTGGTCCAAAAACTCCCCCTCCCCCTGTTCATGCACTGGACTTGGGTCAAAGTAAGAACCCCAACACCAAGCCCCTGCATAGCACGAACTTTATGACCAGTATGTATCCGCAACATGGCTTCAAAACGGTCGGCTGGTCAGAACGAACTAACAGAACGCACTGAAAATCAGAAAGGCCTGAGAAGAGCGAGCTAAAAATCAGAAACGAGCGGACAAGAATGCACTGAGAAACAGATTTGAACTGACTACATGCACTGAAAAACAGATACGAACCCACAAGCACAAACTGAAGAGCAATAACGAACTGAAAAGCACGAGGCTGAAAAGCGTAAATCATCTCTCACCAAACTTCTACTAACACGAGATTAGCAGAAGGAGCCCAAAGGGTGGTGCACTTAGTATTGAACTTCCTTTTTATAGTGCCATCGTACGTGTTGTACGTCAGTGCGTTCTTGGCAATAGGAATTTCCGACAACATTTGTGCGACCGTGTGTATGCAAGACAAGTTTGAGCCAACATCCGTCGGAAATAAATCCATGGTTTGGTTGTCAGAAATTCCGATTGTCTGTACGCGGCATTAGACTTCTGAGAGAAAATCAGCGGTTTCAACTTGTCAGTGGGTCTTCATGTGAATATGTCAGTGTCATCTCTCCTAGTGCATGTGTGTGTCTGTCTCCACTTCAGTATTGATGCCTTGGCTCTATATGTTACATCTGAACGTCATAATCTCACAAAATCTTAGAACCTTGTATGGCACGCATTTATTTCTGCTAACTTCAGTAATTTGCTATACAAAAGGAGATACTAACTCAGAGGGGGTTATTTACTAAAGACAAATCCAATTTGCACTGCAAGTGCACTTGGAAGTGCAGTCGCTGTAGATCTGAGGGTAAGATCTGAAATGAGGGGAAGCTCTGCTGATTTTATCATCCAATCATGTGCAAGCTAAAATGCTGTTTTCTATTTTCCTTGCATGTCCCCCTCAGATCTACAGCGACTGCACTTCTAAGTGCACTTGCAGTGCAAAGTGGATTTGCCTTTAGTAAATAACCCCCAGAGAGTCATATATGGAGTTTGATTGACAAGCCCACATGTAACACTCTATACTTGTAGAAATGTGCTGATCATGTAATCATGTGATCATATAACCAAACATCTACTAATATGAACACATATTACCAACTTTAACTACATTAAGTAAATACATACCAATATTATTAATTATGACTGAGACTATGCTTGTCCCAACTTAACAGTATTTAAACAAATACGGTATGTATTATTCCTCTAACTTCATAAATACTGGTCTATTCTGGACCTCCCTTGACATTCTATACCAGATACCTTATATGTCAATTTCAAACTAGCTACAGTACACCAGAAACTTCTAGTATATTACTGACTCAGCTTCAGATGAGGATTTATTTTACTGAACATTTGATCAAGGTCATTCACACGTACTATATTTATTATGACTAATTATAAAACCAAATATGTTTTGCAAGCTTGCCATGAATATAATATAACACCTATAAGTGCCGAATTATGAATTTGGAATAATATTCTAACAGGGAACCCACGCCATTTTTTTCAATGATTTTTAATGTATATTGCCAGGATCCAGCAATACATGACAGCCGAGAGAAATTTTGGAATAAATTTTTCCTTTAGAAATGTCATTTTGTTGCGTTACTGTTATAAACATGGGAAAGATGCGCTACTTTACAGGCAGACTAAGGGGAACCCCAGGCACGACATTTAAAGGAATATTTCATTTTTATTGTTCCAATTTAAGTATTATTAAAATCACTGCTCCTGAAAAAACGACTGTTAGTGTAATGTGCTTACACCACACAGACTTTGCTGCATTGCACACATACAACAAATATATGTATAGAGGTTGCCCCTACTTATTTTTCTGTCTCTCTAGCTCTGCACTACAAAAAAAACACTAGGTTGTGTGTTACATACTCCTGATCATTTCACTCTGTAAGCTGTGCTATACAGTACATTGCACACTTCTGTAGGAGTCTGTATACCATAGTGTACTTTACACACACTTGATTGCTGCACTTTGAGCATACAGAGTGGTGAGGATTAACATATAGCCTTATGTACAAGGTAGCAATATATTAATATAATGGTTAAAAGTACAGCATAAAAAATTACTATAGATATATAGAGAACAATACAGTAATACCTCCAATTGTGAGTAACGCGGTTAACATGCCTTTCGCAATACAAGCTATTATTTTTTTTAAATCCTGACTCGGTTTGAGAGCGTTGTCTCACAAAACGAACAGGATTCAAGCCTCTGGAGTGTGCAGCACTGCATTTGGCCAGAGGTGCGGGGGCACCAGTGACACTCGGAGCTGTTCGGAGCCATTCGGTGCCGCTCGGAAATATTCAGAAACGCTCGGTTCCCAAGTGTTTCCGAGCCTCTCCGAGTGCATTCGAGCGGCTCCGAGTGTTTCCGAATGTCATCCCCCACCTCTGGTTACATGCGGTACTGCATACATTAGTAGTGCCACTGGAACAGATTAATTGAGTTTCCATTATTTCCTATGGGGAAACTTGCTTTGATATACGAGTGCTTTGGATTACAAGCATTCTTCTGGAACAAATTATGCCCGTAATCCAAGGTACCACTGTAATTGCGTCTAGTTTCAAATTAGGCTCCATTCACACCTGAGCATATTGATTAACTGGCGTTTTTCGAGCGTTTTTCTTTTATGCTTCTTTGCAGCTTTTGACAAGCTTTTTTAAAGCATATTAGAAGTGTAATACAAGCATTTTACAGCTTCAGGCATATTTTCTTAGCCAAAAGAAAGCAATAGGGGGAGGAGAGGGAGAGGAAATTAGTTATGAAAACTGCTATTTGAGCAGAAAATGCTCATAAAATGGTCATAAAACGCTTGTAAAATGCTCAAGTCAGGCGATTCTATTGAAATCTTTTGGGCCAAAAATGCTTGTAATCTGCCAAAAAGAAGCTCATATACTTTTTTGAGCTCCAGGCATTTTGCTTCAGATGTGAACAGGGGCAATTGAAATAAATGAGATTTAGCTTGTTAAGCATATAGAGCTACAAGCTTCAATCAGAAAATCGCTCAGGTGTGAACGGGGTTTTTTTTTCTTTTTCCTGGTCCGGCAGAGGCGGCGGATGTTGTAATTGATGGTGGATCCACACCGGGGGAAATATATATATATTTTTTTAAATAAAGTATTTGTTAAAAACTTGTATTATGTCTTTATACACTTTTTTGGTGAATGAGTAGGGGTACTATGTACCCCATACTCATTCATATGGGTGGGCGGGATCCAGGAGTTGTTCCATTTTTTTTTCTTGCGCCCGACTGATGCCGTGATTGACGATGGATTTACATTGGGGGACACTTTTTTTTTAATAAAGGAATTGTCAAAAACTCTCTCCTGTCAATTTTACTTTTTTGACACTTTTTTGGTGAATGGGTAGGGATACAATGTACCCGATACCCATTCACATAGGGGGGGTTGGGATCTGGGGATCCCCAGATTTGTTTTAGCCCCCTACCTGCAGACCCACACAACCAGCGACCAGGGTTGTGGGGAAGAGGCCCTTGTCCCCATCAACATGGGGACAAGATGCTTTGGGGGGCTACTCCAAAGCACCCTCCCCATGTTGAGGGCATGTGGCCTGGTACGGTTCAGGAGGGGAGGGGCGTTTTCTCGTTCCCCCTCTTTTCCTGTGGCCTACGTGCATGGTTGCGTGTTCGGATAAGGGTCTGGTATGGATTTTGGGGGGACCCCTACGCCATTTGTTTTAAATTTTGGCTCAGGTTCCCCTAAAATCCATACTAGACCCGAAGGACCTGGTATGGATTTTAGGGGGGACCCCTATGCCATTTTTTTTGTAAATTTTAATAAATCCTAATATACATACCAGACTCAAAGGGCCTGGTAATGGACTGGGGGGGGAATCATGCCGTTTTTTTATGATTTTTATGTATATTATCGACTGATTGGCTCATTCTGTGGTACCATTAGACTGCGGGTGATACGCAGAGGAGAAAGCAAGCTGATTTCCCAACTGTGCACAAAAGGCTCGCTAGAACCGGGACACAAACTGACTAGAAAAAAGTGAAGAAACTGTGCTAAGAAAGTGAAAAATAAAATCAAAATTCTAAAGAATGTTGGAAGCTGCAATTCTCCTGTATAACATAAATACAGTGGGAGTAAATCAAAAGAAAACTAGAATTGCGCTAAACCATAAAATCATAAATAATTATCAGTTATATAGATTCCAATTCAATATAAAGTCCACCAGTGCTCAAATAATACAGTCAGTCCACATGTTTGATGGCGTCTCCAGACACTGTCAAAAAGTAGTGCTGAATCCATCACCAATTAGAAGAAATCACTTCTTACTAGATTACCATGATCCCCCGTTACAGAGGATCAGGGAAAGCATTTGTAGTTAAATACAGCTTGGTTTCAATACACAGTGAGCACGCTCAAAAGTCCTCAAGCCGCCTCTTATAAGCTCAGACCGATGGGTGGGTGGGTATGGTGCATAAAAGATAAAGGCTCCAAATAGTGTAAAACCTTTTACATTTATTGAAACTTTAAAATACAAAGTATTGCACTTACAATGGTAACGTCAATATGAGCCTTAAGACTGATGTGCTGGCCGACGCACAAACAAACAAACCCGTCCTTCCGGAAACGAATTGTAAACACAAGGTGATGTCAGCGCGTCGCTCCGCCCTATGCGTTTCATCAGCGATGACGTCGTCCAGGGACACGGATGGCGCGCTGCATCGCCTCCCTTTATACAGAACTTAACCAACCAGACCTCGCTCTGAGCCACAACTCGCACAACGGACATGCGCGGTAGCGTGAACACAATCTCTAATGAGAATATCCATCATGCTCACAAACTGACTACCCATGTCCGAGACAATCACCTTGGGTAGCCCTTGTAAGCGAAAGATCTCCCGTGCAAAAATGGAAGCCAGTTCCTTAGAAGTGGGCAACTTCTTAAAGTGGAGTTCCACCCAAAAGTTGAACTTCCACTTATCAGATTCCTCCCCCCCTCCGGTGACACAGTTGGCACCTTTCAGGGGGGAGGGGGGTACAGATACCTGTATATTACAGGTATCTGTACCCACTTCCGGCATAGATAGCCGCAGAATCTGCGGTTATTTACGCCACTTCCTGCTCCCTCCCCGCTGCCTGCTGGGAAACACACGGGTCCCAGAGGCAGCAGGGAGCATCCGTATTGCGCGGCGCGACTCGCGCATGCGCAGTAGGGAACCGGGAAGTGAAGCCGCACGGCTTCACTTCCTGATTCCCTTACCGAAGATGGAGGCGGCAGCACCCGAGGACGGAGAGACGCTTCGGCCTCGGGTGCAGACATCGCAGACAGTGGTACCTTCTAGGAGATGTCTCCATTCTTTCAGGGATAAAATGATCGCTAACAGCTCTCTGTCACCAATCTCATAATTGTACTTCGTAGGTGACAATTTCTTGGAAAAGTAGCCACAATCATTTATAGCACTCTCAGAGGTAGGACATTGAGACAGGAGGGCGTCAACCCCAGTCTCAGAAGCATCAACCTCAAGGATAAAAGGTAACGTAGGATCAGGATGTGCCAACACAGGAGCAGAAACAAAGGCAACCTCGAGACTCTCAAAGTCCTTAATAGACTCCGGAGACCAACACTGTGGGTTACCATCCTTTCTGGTCATATCAGTCAGCATAAATCCAGAAATGCAAGCTAAGCAGAGAGGGGTCCCACCGCTCAGGTAGGTGCAGACCAGGGGAGATGAAAGCCAGTATAGTATTTTCCTTCAAGAGGGAAGAGTCCCAGGTGCTGGCTGATGCAAGATGAGGCAGACAAATCGAGGAAAGCTGGAAGCCGCACACCGGTATAAAGATTAATGCTTTATTTAAAAAGCTGAATCATGAAGAAACACGAAACATAACAGCAGAAGCGTACAAAAGCAGCTGACGCGTTTCACACTACGATGAGTGCTTATTCATAGCATTCATCATTATACCAGTGTGCGGCTTCCGGTTTTCCTCGATTTGTCTGCCATATCAGTCAGGGGCTCAAAAAGAGATGAGAACTTATGAATAAACTTCCGATAATAGTTGGCAACGCCAAGAAAATGCTGCAGAGGATATAAACCCAAGGATCAGGGCCACTGTAAGACTGCTGAAAGTTTCTCTGGGTCCATTGAAAAACCAGCAGTGGAAATGACATAACCGTGCATAATAGCTCTGTGGATTATAAGAAGTTTCTCTCCTCTAGTTAGTATTTGGCAAATCGGTTCACAAATCTTTTTATCATAGTTAAAAATTACTTTAATTTTTTTTTTTTTTAATATATGTGCAACAGGGTTCTGTAAATGGAATAGGATGCCATAGCACAAGTAAAGACAATTACCTCCTAAAGGAGTTGTAAAGTCAGAAAGGCAGCAGCCTCCCTAGCACCCCCTAATACTTACCTGAGCCTCATCTCTGTCCAGCGATGTCCACGAGTCCCTCGGCCATCCGAGACTCTCCCTCCTGAGACACAGCATCAGCACTGTTGGCTACCGTGGCTGTCAATCAAAGTCAGTTAGCCAATCAGTAGAGAGGGGGGCGGGGCCGAACGCCAGCTCCGTGTCTGAATGGACACACAGAGCTGCATCTCGGCTCATGTGCCCCCATAGCAAGCTGCTTGTTTTGGGGGTACTGAGCAGGAGGGAGGGACCAGTAGCACAGAAGAGGCACCCGAGAAGAAGATGATCGGGGCTGCTCTGTGCAAAACCAACTGCATAGAGCAGGTAAGTACAAGCATACCCCACTTTTAAGTACACAATGGGGTTTATTTACTAAAGCTGGAAAGTGCAAAATCAGGCTCACTTCTGCATAGAAACCAATGAGCTTCCAGGTTTTATTACCAAAGCTTAATTAAACAAGCTGGGGTTAGAAGCTCGTTGGTTTCTATGCAGAAGTGAGCCTGATTTTGCACTTTCCAGCTTTAGTAAATAAACCCCATTGTGTACTTAAAAGTGGGGTATGCCTGTATAACTAGTTTGGTATTTTTTTCTTTCTCAATTAGACTTTACAATCACTTTAAGAACATGGTTCTTCAGCGAATGCATGAGTGCACTTCAAAATAGAAGTTATCATGTATGGCTTTAGTGCAATGTATTCTTAATGCGTGTCTATGTAGTTTGTACACTGGAGGAGATGTATGAAACATTATTTGCTTTGAGCGCCCAATCATTTGCAGAGAAACAAAAAAAAGGAATGTAACTTTTGTACATAATTGGATGAGTGAAGTGAATAGCGCTTTACAAAGCTAAGTGAAAAATGTACCCGGATCGTGCGAGAAGCCTTTGGGACGCAGTAGAACTGCCAGGACTACATACTTATGACGAGCATGACTCCCACTTAAATCTTGTAAGTGTTTTTAATCTTGTGCAATAAATGATACTGTTTTAATACTACACTTAGAGAGCCCCCCCTCCTGTTTCTTTTAAGTGAAAAATATACACCTTTATTAAATCAAACCCTATGGTGTTTATTTACTAAACACAAAAATCATGTTCACTTTGCAATGGAAGTTAAACTTTGCATGGGGATTTTCCCCATAGCTTAGTGAAGTAGGGGAATTTTCACTTTGCAAAAGATATGAAATAACACACAAGGAAAATAAGAAAACAGCATTTTTGCTCGCACATGATTGGATGGTGGAAGTCAACAGAGCTTCACCTCATTTACTAAACTCTGGGGAAAAAAACCTTGCAAACTGAACAGTTTATTTGACTTCAGTAAATCAACCCCTATGACATAGCTCTGACCTGACTGAAAGCACTCTAAGCATTCTAATCACATTCCCTGCTATACAAATGACCTTTAGAGCGATCATTTATAAAACAGCAAGCTAGTGAAAGTACGGCTCTCATCAAATATGACTTTAGCTAAATTTAAAGCATTAACACAAAATATGACTTTTCTCTAACCATGTTTTGAAGTCAAAGCATCAGCATGAAAACTATGGATAAGTAAATCCACTGTGGTTCGATCCGCCAACAGTTTATGCCATGCAGGAAGTAACAAAATACAAAGTCTGCAAGTTGCCCCCTGTGGGACAGCTGGGCAACTATTGCCTAACAGGACTGGATTAACATAGGGGCTATTGGAGCTTAAGATAGGCCCAGTCCTGCTCTGTGTGTCATGATTGATATGTAGATCGTGGGCTGCATTGATATGTACATTGTGTGGGGGGCAGGTAGCATTGATATGTAAATTGTGGGCAGCAGGCAGCATTTATATGTAAATCATGGGCGGCAAGCGGTATTGATATGTAAATGGTGGGAGCATTTATAGGTATATCAAACTCCCCTGAGCCCTGGTCCACCATCACCTCTGCTGAATGCTGCTAACTTTGGGGAGGGATTTCAGCAAAATGTATGCGTACAAGAAAGTTTTTGCTTTGTTTAACCATGCCCCTTTAATTTCCTCCCGTTCTTACCTCATTGTGATCCCACCCACATTACTACACTACTTAAGCTACCCAGAGGCACCCTCCCTCTGCCCCTGTCTTTTAACCTCCTCTCTCTCACACCCTCTCCCTTTCACCCAACTCTTTTTAACTCCCCCTCTCTCTCACCCCCCCCCCCCATCTTTCTCTATTTAATGTAATTTGTTTTAATATTTAATTTGTTTTAACAAAAAACTTGTTTGTGTTTTCATTTTATTTATGCCCAAAAAAGGCCCATCAAAATCCTCAGCACCAGGCACATGATGCTCTTAACCCCGCCCTGTCGCCGAACAAATAGCATAGGGCAGCGATGGCAAACCTTGGCATCCCAAATGTTTTGGAACTACATTTCCCATGATGCTTATGCACTCTGCAGTGTAGTTGAGCGTCATGGGAAATGTAGTTCCAAAGCATCTGGGGTGCCAAAGTTTGCCATCACTGGTATAGGGAGTCAAGCACTCTTGTGGGTGACATGTGCCAATGCAAACATTTAAAAAAAATCAATGTACAGCAGGAGGAGGGATTTTTTTACGTAGCTTAAGCACAGATCCTTTAAATTTCAGGTTTGACAGCTAATGTCACATTTTCAAACAGAATTTCACTTTTCATAATAAATAGAATGCTTTTCTAAAGCCCTTTCTGCTCCAGCCATCCCAATGTGTTTATCTCTCACTTACATTATCCATGGAAGCTGTGATTTTTCACCTTTGTGTTTGAAATTTTAAAAAATGCTTTCTGCTTCTATCACTTCCTGTAGATCATATCCCATCATGCACTGTCTTATGAATTACAGAATATGCATGCATTACCACTCTGGATCACACCTCCCTCATTACTATACCACCTCTTGTTTTATTTCCACCCCCTTTCCTCCAATCTAATTGTACAATCGCCTTTGCATCTACCATCGGCTATGTAGTGCAAGGTTCTGCCTGATTTGATACAAATTGAATAGATTGTTCAGGTAAGTTCTCCTATTCTGTAGTTTTGGTAAGACTAAAGGAAACTGTAGAGAGGTTAAATTGCATAGTGTATGGCTATCTTTATATGTAGCACCCGCATGTATGCTAGATGTACATAGTTTGTAGTGTAGGAAAATGTAGTCTGGCTGAGAGCCAATACTGGGTTGAATCTTGGTCAGGGCTGAGTGATTCAGGGAGGCTGGATGACTGGAAGCAGAATCCCTGTTGACTCCCCCTCCTCTCTGGAACCTCAGAGAAGCTTCCAGAAGTAGAGTGTGACGTCTAGGAGGAGCTGTTTGAAATATTGATGGAGCAAAATGGTCTGAGAGGGGGCAGGCAACCTCATAAGTACTTAAGAGTCCTGCCAGCAGGGGCAGTCAGGTGAAAGATGGAGATGGAGTGCTGAGGAGGCTGTCAGTGGCCCTTGAGGGCGCCCCCTAGTATGAGGGGGGTTACCCTCAGGTTCTAAAGGGACCCTCTATAACACATGGAGGAATCCTTTCCTGGAGGCACAGGAGCAAGGCAAGAACTGGATCAGCACATCCAGGTGGTCTCCTGAGCAATCAGCTGGGTGGGCTGATGAGTAATCAGTCCCTGAGGACTGTGGAGAGAGAGAGTGTCAGTCTGAGAGGACTGTGAAGAAGTAGCCAGGAGGGCTAGTAAAAGGGGCAGCTGCAGCCAGGCTGGCTGGCAGTGCCTGAAGAGATGGTGCTGGGATCAGTAGCCACAGGAGTGATTAAGCTGGACACTGCAATTTTGCTACACACTTAAATGGGCCTCAGGTTCCTGCCTATAACAGGCTTTAGCTCTAAATTCTTGTCAGATCCACAAGCATTGTGCCAACTGGAATTCTGCAAGAATGAGTGCTGGAGGAAGTGAGGAGTGTATATAGGTTGTGTATAGGAGAAGTTGTCCCTGAAGTTTTTTGAAATCAAGTGGGCATCCCACAATTTTCCCAAACCCTATTCAAGTTATATCCCCTCAATAAAACAAAAAAACCCAAAGTATTGGACTGTTTCCTGGCTGTGAAGTTACTGTGAGGATTCAGTGTGCCTGGCTGTGCAGGGTGGGGATCCCAGTCTACTTGCGGCTCCTTAGGGGGTGTGCTACATATAAATGTACATAGGAGGGAGTGGATGGAGACACTCAGCTGTTAGGCCCCATTCACATCTCTACATAGTGGGGACTCACGATCCCTCATGCATTTTTTTGGGGGGCATATTGGAGCGTTTCCGCTCAACACACATAGGGCAGCCCATTCACTTGAATAGGCTGTCCCATGCACAACAAATGCCCCAAAGAAGCTCCAAAAAGTTTTTTAGAGTGGAGCGTGGCACATTTTTTGACCTCCTTTTTGATGCGTTTGTAGCGTGTTTGTCATGAACATATAATGTGCCATAAACATTAAATGACAATGTAAGCACGATGCGAGTTTGAAGCACATTTCTGAAATGCGTGACAAAGTGCACATTTTCTGTGCAGTTTGCTGTGTGTTCAGAAATGCGCAGATGTGAATGGAGCCTCACTGTTCTTGTGTAAACACACCAATTTAAATTTCAGGTCCCGTTCACACCTAGCCTAGTAGGAGTGCATGTTTTTTGTCTCATTTTTCCTGTGCCATGCAAAGGGTAGCCCATTGATTATAATGGACTGCCCTACACGTGGCCAAGTAGCTCATGGGACATTTTGGCATGTTGCTGCTTGCACGTTTATAACTGCATGTTTTGGTGTGTTTGATGTTTATTTTTTCACATGGCAAAATGTGTGTTTTCACATCTGCATTTGGGGTGCCCTAACAATAATGGCAACAAAAGCTTGAAAAGTTTATTTTAGGTCTATAAAGGTAGCCATACATTATACAATCAGATTGTACAATCTCAGTACAATCTCCTTTAGATTTACCAAAACTGTATAACAGGAGGACACACCTATCTATCTAATCATCCTTTATCCAATCAGGAAGGACTTTGCACTACATAGCTATTCGTAGATCTAAAGGAGACTGTACAATCAAATTGTATATTGTATAGTAAGCTTTACAGATTTTCAGGACACACTTCTTCTGTTTTCAATACTACGGCTCTGCTCCACATGGCTCCAGGCTGTTATGTGATTGCTCAGCTCCTGAACACTCTGCCAAATGAGCGATCAATACAAGAAGAAGGTACAAAACAATAACAGAGGAAGCCACTGGCTGTGTATTCAGTGAGAATTGTGTTCAATATTTGTATGTGAGTACAGAGGTAGGTGGGAGCAATCTCCTGGAGGGGGAGGGCAGGTGCAGGGTTTGTATTAATGTGTTAATGAGGTCAGCTGATGAACTATTTCCTGTGTCTTAACAGTTTTCCCAAACTAAGGGACAGATACTAGGAAGAAATGGAGGAGTTTTTTATACAACAAATTGGGGGCTGAGGTAAAACCTGGCCTAGAAGATAGAGAAAGCTTTTTGTTTTAATAAATAAGTGAACTTAGCCTTTAAATTAATTAAATGAGCCTTTATTAAGTGATGCTTTAAAGCTGTAAGTGATATTACAGAGCAACATAATTTTCACTGACAGCCTCAGCATACTGTGACAGCTTATTTTAGGGAGTGTAATTTTTTTATTAGCATCTTAGCACACTATTATTTGACTCATATCAGTTAAAAAAGAGTTTTTTTCACCGAGATGTGTTTTCATCAAGCAGTACTAACTCTGCTTCAACCATGGGAAGAAGCTTGGTGAAAATAGTAAAACACAGTTTTACAAAAAAAGTATAGTTTGGTATGGTTTGGCCAGTAGTAAGACCGTTTTGTAATAATGAGATCAGGCCCAAATGCAAATCTACCTCCTGTACATGCAGATGCTGACTTGATCAGCCAGTTTGTTTCTTTTGGCCTCACCATCCCATTGTCCTACAGGACCTGCTTGCCCCCTATGACCTTCATGCACAGCACTTGTGAGGCACCTTAGACCTGTGTGTCATTTTTAATTTTTTTTGGGTGGGTGACTGTCTAGCTATTTATAAACAATTGCAATGGAAGTGTGGTGCTTTCGGTGCATGCCATTTATCGAACAACAATGAAGAAGCGTGCTGAATACAAAGAGCAACAACAGATCCCTGCCAGATTAGCTTTATACATTTTCAAAATGGTAAAAACAATATTTCCCATGAAGAAAATGGCAAAATATCCCATTGAACTTTTATAAACCAGCCCTAATATGTTAAGTAAATCAAATGAAAAAGACACCCAGTAAGGCATTCTTCTCACTTTACAGTTACGGCTTTGAAGCCAGTTACAGAGTGACATCATTCAGAATTTAGAGGAAAAATAAAACTCAAAGCTAAGAAATGCTGGGTAGGAATGGAAAAACATGTGAGGGAATAAAATAGACAGTGCATTTTGGGAATTAGTTACAAAAAAATTCCATACATCAAGCTTCTCAATCTGCGCAGAACAGATGTCAGAAGCTTGCTAGGAGGACTGTTAGAAGAAGAACACTAGGTACAAAGCTTCCTGGCATTATACCAATGAGTGTAAATGTCATGCATGTCATAATTTCCTTATGTAACAGGCGCAGGCATTATGTTCACACTGGAAGTTTTTAAAGCATGTTCCTGCACGGAGGAATAGTGCAATTAGACAGTCAGGAAGGTATAATTACTGTTAGAACAAGTTGGCATGTAATTCTGTCTAAAATCAGAATTTAGACACTTCTTTCCTGAAGTAAGCAAACCTTTTCTGAATTGCTTGTTCTTTAAATGGCATTGATCTTTGTACTCATCATTACAGTTTGAGCTCAGATCTATAGCTATTTCATCAATAAGGTGTGAAAGCCCTTCTCCAGGGCTTTTGTGGTGTGTCATCTGCCTCAGACCTTCAACAATCAGTTGTTTATCTAGGCAGAGAGTAGCTGAGTGTTACATTTTCCAATGCAGCTTTAGCCTTGAAAGACTGTTATAAGTTTGTTCTCAAGCTGTACTAAAACAGCAAATTAGGGAGATGACCCACCTTGATGAAAGTGCAAAATCTCATCATAGGTATTATGTTACATGCAAAACATACATATTAAAGTGCAAGTAAATCAAAAGGTTTTCTTTAGTTTTAGATAAAAGTAGGAAATAGGGTGATCACATTTCCAAACTGCCCTTACCAAAACTCCTCCTGTGCTGTAACGAATCACAGCACAGCCGGGGTGGCGGGTGCACGCTCTACCCAGAAGCACTGATCACGCCCCCAAAAAAGGCCACTGCATTGTCACTTTACCTACTGACAGTACTTGACCCGTTTTACCTTGTTCTAACACTGGCTCTAGACTGCCCTGCAGTGATTAGACACAAGAGGTGGGATTTATGATTTCTACAATCACAAGCAGGGGGTGGGGTTTATGCCTCTCCAGACATTTCAGGCCAGGGCAAGTACTGTTAGTGAGTAAAGTGTTGATGTGGTGGCCTTTTTTGGGGTCATCAGATCAGCCCGAGGGGGGGGGTCATTGGCTGTGTCACTTTCATTTTTTACATAGTGCAAAGTTACATAGTTAGTAAGTTTGAATAAAGACACCAGTCCATCCAGTTCAACCTGAGTGAGTGTGGGTGCGTGTCTACAATTGTCCCTATCCCTATATATTGTGTCTCATTAAGTTGCTCACTGTCCATTTTTTTCTGCCCGTGTCCTAGCAGGTAGACTTCCTGCCTTGGAGACACAACAAGTGAATTGCAGAACTTTCTGCAAAATAAAAAAAATATCAATCTTCTGCAGTTGTCATTGGAATAGATGTCCTCCTTTAAAGATTTACCTTCATTTCTTTAGAAACTGTAACATTTACTTCTTGGTGACAACAGTCACAAGGACAATTACAGAGGGTAAATCCTAATGGGGACAAATACACCAATAAAAAACTTGACAGGGGTTCCAATGCTTTTCTACTCTATCCAAGCCAAGAAAAAAGTTTTAGCTATATACAAAATGTATAAGTTAATCTGCATGGATGCCTCATACTCTGATGGGTATAATGATTGTTTGTGAAGATGCAACACAATATTTTGTTGGCTTTTTCTAAGAAATAATACATTGTTTCTTTCAAATATGTTTATTGAAGTTTTTATACAAATACAGTAAAGACAAAGCAGAAATAGTATGCGTCAAGTCTACAAACAAAACTTTCAAAATTTATTGACAATATCTTGTGAACCCTCGTTTTAAACATATGGTAAAAAAAAGTTTAAACATTCCTTGAAGCGGCTATGCCTCTATGTCCTTACTAGTGGTAGTGAATTATTATTACCCCCTCACCCCTAACGGGATCAAACTGTGATTGGGATATGCCAATGTCAGACACAGAAGCATATATTATAGGTTATAGGTTATATAGTGTAATGTAATATAACAAGTAAAGTTATGCTGATTAGTATAAAATAAAGGTGTGTTGAACACAAACGACAGAAACTTAACAAAGAAAGATGTAAAGAATATAGTTACCAACGTTTAGTCAAAAGCACAGTATTCATTAAATAAGTTGTGTTACCCATATAAAGTTGCAACTAATATAATGTTAAGGATTTAAGGTCTTTTGCTGCTGCCGGGTGAAGGAACCAAGCTTGCCACTTTTTTTAAATTGGGGTGCTTTAAGTTTTTTGAATGCCAGCAGTTTTTCATATTGACATTGTATATTGATCCTTGTATATATTTATCTTTCTGTTGGGAGGTCAGAAGTTTTCCATTTATTTGCTAGAGCAGTCCTGGCTGCGAAAAATACACAAGCGATCACTGTCTTAACTGTAATAGGATATGAGTCTAGTCCTATGTTCAAAAGTGCTAACACCGGGGTAAGTGGTTTATACAGGCCTGTGATTTCGCTAAGGACTCTCGCTATACTTTCCCAAAAGGATAGTATAAGAGGGCAGTTCCATAGAACATGGAACAGGTTTCCTATATGGTTACAGTTTCTCCAACAACTGTTTGCGGAGTCTGTACATATTTTTGACAGCCTATAAGGTGTCATATACCATCTATGATATATTTTTTGAAAATTTTCCCAGTGCTCAACACAAGAAGACATACTGAAGCTCAATTGTATTGCTTTCAACCATTGTTGTAAAGAGAAATCTTTCTGCAGGTCCCTTTCCCATTTGTACATGTCTGGCGTTTTAGTCGCTAATATGAGGCTCCCCTAACAAAGGCCTTATGCATGCACCAAAGATTGAATATACTACTAGAGGATTCCAAGTTAAAGGTGAAGAATTCTGCCAATTATGTTCCCAGCTCTTTTACATATTCTGGGTGAGATAGTATATAAGTATTATTTCTCCACAGTGGTGTATGTTTACCTGTGTATTTCTCAGAGATTTCTAGCGAAATAGGGGCATGGTCGGACCATCTTATGTTATAAATATTTGTCCCTATTACCTTCTGGAGAAGAGATCTGTCCGTAATAAAGCAGTCAATTCTGGAATAAGTGTTATGGGGATGAGAGAAAAAAGTATAGTCTCTTTCTGTAGTATGTTGGTAGCTCCACGGGTCATGTAGATCTTCTTGTAGCAAGAAATGTTTAAGTCCCGGTTTTCCCGCTGAGTTCCTATTGGTAGTATCTATTTCGGAATCCATGGTGATGTTGAAATCGCCACAAATTAAAAGGTGACCTTTTTGGATTGAGCGCACTGTGGCCAGAATCCTTCTGACGAACCTTATTTGGTGCCTGTTCGGAGTGTATATGTTGATGAGGATGTAAAGGACACGATTTATTTCTGCAACAAGGGGTGTATATCTACCTTCTTCATCCACCATAGAGGTATGTACCTTAAAGAGTATTGAATCTCTTTTTGCCACCATAACGCCTCTTTTCTTTTTCTTGAAATTAGCTTGGAAAATATTGGGGAAATGCTTGTGAGTACAGCTGGGAGGATTTGCAGGCAAGAAGTGAGATTCTTGTACACATAAAATATCATATCGCTGATTTTCTGCCTCCTTCCACATTGCCCGTCTCTTGTAGGGACTGTTAAGACCTTTTGTGTTTAACAATAGTAATTTAAGTACCATTGAGTGTAAGCATATTGCCGGCGAACGATTTGTCTTTCATATATTTATGTTGCAGGCAAGAAAGAAGGTAAATGTGGTAACATGAACTAAAAACAAGTAAAACTAAAAAAAGGATTCGAAAACTTGCAATGTTGTAGTCCCATTCACTTGTATGAGAGAGAATTGGTTAGGTACAGTTGTATTCTGTACACATATCTAACGGTGGTTAAAATGTCCAACCATGCAGGATCTAAGTATGCCATTTGGCGACATTTTTTGAACAGTAGAACCGTTTGTTGTTAATGCTCAAAGGTTGGATTATTGCTAACCTGAGGATTCATTAGTGTGTCGTCGGGTCCGAGATATCCTCTTCATCCTGTGGGAGAAGACCCCAAGATTTCACTAATTCCAGACCTTCTTCTAGAGTAGTGACTAGCCAGGTTTTGTTGTTCCTTTCAATGGACAGCTTCGTCGGGAATTTCCATTTGTAGAGAATATTATCATTTCTCAAGATCTTGGTAATGGTGAGGAGATTCTTCCGAGCTAGAATGGTTGCTTGTGAGAGGTCTATATATTGCGAGATTCCAGAGTATGGTTTTAGTAAGGAATTGCATTTGTGGGAGAAGTACATGAGCTGGTCCTTAATGTGGATATAATGGATCCTGGCGATCACATCTTTTGGTACTCATTCGGGTAGATAGGATGGTTTTGGCAGACGATGAGCTCTGTCTATCGCCAATTCGTGGGATTTTGTCACTGGGAGTAGCTTGGCTATCATTTTCTGCAGATAGGGGCGGAGTGAACATGTGAACCCTACCACTGGCTACTTGGCCAGCAACACAGAGATGTTACCTTGCACATCCTGCTGAAAGGCAGGCATGTTCTTCTGGGCAAAAAAATGGCAGCTGGTTGCCTATCACTGTGATGCAACACAGGCCATGACTACCCACACCAGGCAATGCAGGCCTGTTACTGCTGGATACAAAAAAAATAGGTGTCACATCCAAAATTAAAAAAGCAAATTTTTCAAGTTATAATGAATCGGATTGGTGTGAAGCTGATATAATATTTAAAGGGTTGGTTTGCCTTTACCAAAAAACTGCCAAAGCCTTGTTGCTAGGATGTTGCTAAGACATTCCCAGCTGTTATTGGTCACCTCCACCATCACAGAAACAAGCTCTGAAACCCCATACATGTGTGGTCCACTATTTCCTCGATGGCAGCATCACTGAACTCAGAGCTACTGTGACAGGGGAGAGAGTGTGCTTGCAAGGGTTTTGAATCAACTGGGAGTGTCTCAGCAGCATCCTATCAACAAGGCAGGACAGGATGATGTAATCTCTGAATTTTTTGTCCAGGATTCGGGAGGTAAGTAAATAGTCTACATTTATTGCAAGGGAACCATTTAACTTTGGTGAACACTGCACAGTTTGTTTCTATCTACAGACAATCCTTACTAGTTTTAAGGTAAAGGTGAACTAACCCTTTAAGCCAAAACAATACTGTAAAAGTAAAAAAATTCTATTACACATGCTAAATATGTGATGCTGGAATACAGTGTTTCTCAGATTGAGAGAATTGTACTGTTTACCACAGCGCAAACAGCTTAAAGCAGTGTTGGTCAACTTTCTTGATATAGGGGGCCTCAAGCAGTATTGCCAACTGCCCGTTAATTTACTGTAATGCCTGTTACGGGCAGCTGTAACGGGCAGCCGCATCGTAAAAAGATGGCTGCGGGCCAACCATGCAACTGTGCATGCGCTGTACCGAGGATAAAACCAGAGCCGCCAAGCTGGAGCCATCTAAATGAGCCCTACATGGTGCACCTGAGAGGAGGTCAGTGACAGCATTGCCAGGCCAGTCTGAGGGGGGGGCTGCTGATGTAAAAGGGGAGTGAATACAATAATGTAAGGAAAAAACACCATCACAATCACCTCTTCTAAATGCTGTTGACATGGGGGGGGTCCAGAGAAATGGCACAGGACATCCGGGTGTGAGCAATGAAGTACCTATATATAGAAACAGTGAACCAAATTAGTTTAGATGATCGTATTGTTACAGCTGTGTTAAAACACAGCTGAAGGAGGCTGATGGGAAGGTGTGTCAAAGGCGGCCAATCAGAAGGCAAACAAAGAGGCCATCCCAGCCGCCGCGTCGACACGCACGGCATACGGGGATGTGCTTCAAGGGGCGTACCTCAGGCGCAGGGGCGTGTGGCGCAGCCACGCCCACAAGAGGCGTGATGGCATCACGCGTCAGCGCGCCACCGGCGGGAAGGCTTCACCGATCGCCATGGAGACGACGGTGAGAGCGTATGAACGCTCCACCCTGCGCTGCCAATCAGAGACGGGAAAGGAAATCCTCAACCGACTCAGGCTGCACAGGAGAAGCCCGCCCGCCGGGTGTCGGCGCACGAGCGACAACGCGGAAACCCAGGGGCACCCAACCCTGCCATCTAGTGGATAGATGGAAAAAGACAGCCAGAATATTTGAACAAGGGAAACCACAACAATGATGCATAATAAAGAATAATAAAGGAAAAAACTATAATAGTGAGTAAAATACAACAACAATAAGGATAACAAGGGGAGAGAATAATAAAGGAAAAAATTATAATAGTGAGTAAAATACAACAACAATGGGGATAACAAGGGGAGAGAAGTTATTACCAACAATATATACCAGGATATGTCCTTACATATAGTTGGAATAGTTCAAAAAATATAACCAGATTGTCAATATTAGAAAAAAGATCTGAGTTTTGAAGGAAGAAAAGAGAAATTTGACCAATTATTTACATATTGAGTTCGCAAACCCCAGAAGAGAAGCCTGGGAGGAAAGGTCTGAAGTTAAAAGCCTCATTCAATCCTGGTGATGTGGTGGCTCGTAAACTATGGATCCACCTGAGTTCACATTGAAGGAGGCTTTTATTGAAGTCACCACCTCTAGAATTGAAGTGAATACGATCGAGTTCCAAAAAATGAATTTTGGGGATCGAGGTGGGATGTGCAAGGGCCATATGTCGGCCAATGGTTACATCGGGATCACGTTTGGAAATAGTTGAAACATGTTGGTATATTCTCTTCCACAGAGGATTGATGGTCTTTCCAATGTAATAGCGCCCACATTCGCAAGTAAGTAAGTACACCACACCCGGGGTCTTGCAATTAATAAAGTGTTTTGGGTGGAATAACCGTCCATTGGGTAAGTGGATGTCTCTACGCCAGTAGGAACATCCACCGCATGAAAAGGTACCTAGGGTTTTACAGGTATCCCCTCTATGTGATTTGTACTCACTTTTGACTATTCGGTCACCGACAGATGGAGCTCTCCTATAAGTCACAGACGGCGTGTCTGTGACAAAAGGAGACAGTGATGGATCCATTTTGAGCAAGTGCCAATACCTATTTAGGATTCGCTTTAATTGTCGGTGGTGTGTGGTATATGTGGTAATAATTCTAATAGTGTTGTCGGTGGAAGCTTGTTTCGGTGTATCTAATAGATCCTGTAGTGACAAAGCTAGTGTTCTTCTATAAGCTTTTTTGAGGGAAGACCGAGAATAACCTCTCTCGAGTAGTCTGATCCTTAATTTATCAGCCTCGTCTTAAATGTAGAGTCATCCGAACAATCTCTATGTGTCCTGAGGTATTGTGTGTAGGGTATAGAGGACAACAGGGGTTTAGGGTGGAAACTGGCTGCGTGTAGGAGGGAGTTCCCTGCCGTGGGCTTACAGTATAGCTGACTCAAAACGCTGCCGTCGGGTTGTTTTTTAACCGTTACATCCAAGAAGGTGATCTCAGTCTCACTGTACACCATAGTAAAAGCCAGATTAAAGTCATTGCAATTGATTGCAGCCAAGAAATCGTGCAGAAGTTTATCTGAGCCATCCCATATGAGGAATACGTCGTCTATATACCTGCGCCACGTTAAGACGTGGCACATGTAGACAGACAGTGAATCATTGGTGATCAAAGAGTGTTCCCACTCCCCCAGGTACAGATTGGCGTACGATGGGGCACAACAAGTCCCCATCGCAACGCCCTGTACCTGGAGGTAGTGGGAACCATTGAAGCAAAATGCATTATGAGAGTATAAATTCGAGAGAGTTCAAAATGAACTCGTTGTATTCTGGCTTGGATTCACTAAATTGTGAAAGTGCACGACGCACCATCACAAGGCCTAGATTGTGAGGTATACTGCAATAGAGGGACTCAACGTCAATGGTGACTAGAAGGGTGCCTTTGGGGATATGTATGTCCCGGAGGGCTTGTAGAAAATGTATGGTGTCACGTGTGTAAGATGCTTGGCATTCAACAAGGGGTTTCAGATGGTTATCAACCACCCGGCTAAGGTTTTTCGTAAGATTACCACATCCGGAGATGATTGGCCTGCCTGATGGCTTGTCTAGTTTTTTTATGCAATTTTGGCAATGTATAAAAAGTAGCTTCTTTTGGGTGATCAGTTCTAACAAATACCCATGTCTCTTTCGTTATGATATTATGGTGGACTGCCGTATCCACAAGGTCATAGAACTCTTGTGTAAATTTCTCTAAGGAGGACCGTCCAATAGGGCGGTACCACTCTCTATTTTTAAGCAGATTTTGACACATTTCAATATACTGGATATTGTCCATGACCATGACATTGCCACCCTTGTCAGATGGTTTGATGACAATGCTGTGGTCATGGGCCAAGGTTTCGAGCGCAGCTCGCTCCTCACGGTTAAAGTTACTTTTAGGTCTGTGAAAGAGTTTCATGTTCTCAATGTTAGCTGTGACGAGTTTCAGAAAGGCAAGAGTGTTTGGGTTCGAACTTGGGGATGGTTTGAGTGTGGATTTCTTTTTGATTTTTGTTGGTAAGTCAGGGGCAGGTACTACTATTGATGTGGTAGAAACCTCATCAGTTATTAAGGGAGCAGATATGTAGTTGGCTGCCTTGGAGAGATGGTCAGAGTCCATCAGATAGGTGTCAGGAAAGGATCCGTCCGCTGGCAAGATATATCGTTTGGCATGCAGTACTGGGGTCCACCAGCAGGTGTCTCCTGGCAGTGTTGAACTGTCAGGAGAATATTTCCTTGCTGGTGTCATTTCATCTTTTGGCCGCAGTACTGACGTCCACCAGCGGATGGATCCTGGCAGCATGGAGCAGACAACACTCCCTGCGCTCAGGTGTGACTTGAAGTCAATCACAGTCAGTCCTATAAATACCCGGCAAGCCCTCATTTGCTTGCCTTGGTATCTCTCTCCTTGAGCCCTGACCTTGTTCGCCTGTTACCCGATCCTGAGCCTGCATCTGACCTTGTGCCCGAGCTTATCCTGACCCGATCCCTTCTGTGTTCCTGTACCCTTCAGCCCGATCCATCCCCTCTCTGTCCTGTTGGTTCCCTGTCCCTCATTTACTGATCTTCCTGTGTATGACCTTGGCTTGGCTAAACGTTTATGTCTCTGGTATATCCCTTGCTCTTGCTGACCTGCTGTGTATGACCCTGGCCTGGCTGACATCTGTGATTCTGGTATTGCCCCTTGCTGTAGATATTGTTGTTTGTAGTGGGTTTGTTGGGTTGGTTGTTCACTGTTTGTATTTTCTAATTATCACCTATTTTAATAAATATCACTATTCACTCACATGTGTTTTGGGTTATCTCTGTGCAGTTCACATAGTCTGGTCTACTTGGATCCTGACAGTATACCAAGGCCATCCCTGACCAGAAGTGGCTGCACTGAGGAGCCTTTTTGAAAATGCAGGCAGAAATAGTGATTTATCTTTCCTCATTGGTAACTGAGAATCATAGTTATTGCCGTCTGGTATTGAAGGAGTGAACCAGGGATCAACTATTAGAGTGTATCCGTCTGGCCCATTCTCTGGTGGATCAGGGCGGTATGCTATTTGCAAATGTTCAGCCTCTGATTCAGCTGTGTGCAGAGCTAGCCTTGTCCAGTACTCCAGAGGGCAAGGATGATTTTTCTCCCCCCTTCAGTTTAGATCAGGTTGAGTCTCTGGTGTGGTTATTAGAGGATGATCCAGCCTTTTTTATGGAACGTTATGGCTCTTGTTCACAGCAGGTGTTGTCTGATTGCATCCAGTCAGTGCAATCGCTGGTTAGTCAGGCTGTGTGCGAATCAATGTTTGTTCAACCTGTGCTACAGACATGGTCAGATCTCCTGCATTTAGCCAAACCACAACATTCCAGCCCTGCCATTAATCACCTGCCTTCCCAAGAATCTATTCCCCCATCACTCATGGCAACCTCAGCGACAGTCCAGTATACACAGCTTCCCACCAAGTATTATTACCCAGTCTCTACTCACTGCACCTCTCCTGCTTTCAATCCACCTGCCTCTTCTCCCCCACCTGTCACAATTCCACAAAACCCTCCTCCAGCCACTGTTCCTTGGTCTTCCTTCGATCCAGCTACTTTCTTTTCTTACAGCCCTGCACCTACATACAAAACTGCACGAGCTAAACCAAAAAAGAAACAAAAATTCTTTCCTACCCACACGATCCTGCCAGTAACCCAACTTGCTTCCACACCAACTAACCCACCTGATTCTGCCAAATCTCTGCCTGCCACCCAGCCTGACGGTCCAGTGCCTGCCACCCAGCCTGATGGTCCAGTGCCTGCCACCCAGCCTGACGGTCCAGTGCCTGCCACCCAGCCTGACGGTCCAGTGCCTGCTGATCGGTCTGATGACCTTGTGTCCATGTTCCAGCCTAAAGTTTTGCTACCAGTGTTCCAGTCTGATGTGCCCGCTTCCCAGTTTGATGTCCTTCTGTTTGCTGTCCAGCCTGATGCGCCAGTGTCTTCTACTCGGCTTGTTGTGCCAATGCCTGTGCCCGCTGTCCAGTTTGAGGTCCCAGCGCCTGCTGCTCAGCCTGACATCTCAGTGCCCATGTTCCAGTCTGATGCTTCAGTGACTACTGTCCAGTCCGATGTACCTATTGTTCAGCCTGGTATGCCAGCACCTGCTGTTCTGCCCGATGTGCCAGCGCCTGTGTCTGCTGCCCAGTCTAAAGTTCCAGTACCTGCTGCCCGGTCTGATGTCTTGGTACCCACTTTCCAGCCTGATGAGCCTGCTTTCCAGTCCGATGTGCCCATCCTCCAGCCTGATTTCCTGGTACCTGTCTTCCAGCCTGATGTCGTGATGTTGGTATCTCAGCCTGAAGTTTCGGTGCCCGTGTCTCAGCCTGAAGTTTCGGTGCCCGTGTTTCAGCCTGGAGTTTCGGTGCCCGTGTCTCAGCCTGCTGAATCGGTGCCCGTTACCCAGTCTGTTGAATCGGTGCCCGTTACCCGGTCTGCTGAACTGGTGCCCGTTACCCAGTCTGCTAAACCGAAGTCCGTCACTTTGCCTGTCAAGCCAGTATCCGTTATCTGGCTTGCCGAACCAGTGCCCGGTGTCCAGCTCGCTGAGTCGGGACCTGTTACCCAGCCCACTGGGCCGGGGTCAGTTACCCAGCTTGCTGAGCCGGTGCCTGTAATCTGGCCTGCCCTTACGGTGCTTGCTGTTCGGCCTAATGTCCCGGAGCCTTCTGCCCAGCTCGATGACCCGGAGCCTTCTGCCCAGCTCGATGACCCGGAGCCTTCTGCCCAGCTCGATGACCCGGAGCCTTCTGCCCAGCTCGATGACCCGGAGCCTTCTGCCCAGCTCGATGACCCGGAGCCTTCTGCCCAGCTCGATGACCCGGAGCCTTCTGCCCAGCTCGATGACCCGGAGCCTCCTGCCCAGCTCGATGACCCGGAGCCTCCTGCCCAGCTCGATGACCCGGAGCCTCCTGCCCAGCTCGATGGTTATTAACCACCCGGCTAAGGTTTTTCGTAAGATTACCACATCCGGAGATGATTGGCCTGCCTGATGGCTTGTCTAGTTTTTTTATGCAATTTTGGCAATGTATAAAAAGTAGCTTCTTTTGGGTGATCAGTTCTAACAAATACCCATGTCTCTTTCGTTATGATATTATGGTGGACTGCCGTATCCACAAGGTCATAGAACTCTTGTGTAAATTTCTCTAAGGAGGACCGTCCAATAGGGCGGTACCACTCTCTATTTTTAAGCAGATTTTGACACATTTCAATATACTGGATATTGTCCATGACCACGACATTGCCACCCTTGTCAGATGGTTTGATGACAATGCTGTGGTCATGGGCCAAGGTTTCGAGCGCAGCTCGCTCCTCACGGTTAAAGTTACTTTTAGGTCTGTGAAAGAGTTTCATGTTCTCAATGTTAGCTGTGACGAGTTTCAGAAAGGCAAGAGTGTTTGGGTTCGAACTTGGGGATGGTTTGAGTGTGGATTTCTTTTAGATTTTTGTTGGTAAGTCAGGGGCAGGTACTACTATTGATGTGGTAGAAACCTCATCAGTTATTAAGGGAGCAGATATGTAGTTGGCTGCCTTGGAGAGATGGTCAGAGTCCATCAGATAGGTGTCAGGAAAGGATCCGTCCGCTGGCAAGATATATCGTTTGGCATGCAGTACTGGGGTCCACCAGCAGGTGTCTCCTGGCAGTGTTGAACTGTCAGGAGAATATTTCCTTGCTGGTGTCATTTCATCTTTTGGCCGCAGTACTGACGTCCACCAGCGGATGGATCCTGGCAGCATGGAGCAGACAACACTCCCTGCGCTCAGGTGTGACTTGAAGTCAATCACAGTCAGTCCTATAAATACCCGGCAAGCCCTCATATGCTTGCCTTGGTATCTCTCTCCTTGAGCCCTGACCTTGTTCGCCTGTTACCCGATCCTGAGCCTGCATCTGACCTTGTGCCCGAGCTTATCCTGACCCGATCCCTTCTGTGTTCCTGTACCCTTCAGCCCGATCCATCCCCTCTCTGTCCTGTTGGTTCCCTGTCCCTCATTTACTGATCTTCCTGTGTATGACCTTGGCTTGGCTAAACGTTTATGTCTCTGGTATATCCCTTGCTCTTGCTGACCTGCTGTGTATGACCCTGGCCTGGCTGACATCTGTGATTCTGGTATTGCCCCTTGCTGTAGATATTGTTGTTTGTAGTGGGTTTGTTGGGTTGGTTGTTCACTGTTTGTATTTTCTAATTATCACCTATTTTAATAAATATCACTATTCACTCACATGTGTTTTGGGTTATCTCTGTGCAGTTCACATAGTCTGGTCTACTTGGATCCTGACAATAGGAGAGGTCCTCAGAGTCAGAGGACTCAGTAGAGTCATTTTCATCAAGTAATGCAATTAAGTTGGCCAATGCAAGACTCTCCTGGTCAGACTGCTGAGAATCAGGATCAGGTTTTTTGGTAAACATACTTTTTAATAGGATTTTGCGAACAAAAAGATGAATGTCATTGATGGCGTCAAATCTGTCCAGATCTTGGTCAGGGCAGAAAGTGAGGCCACGTCCAAGGACATTCATCTCAGAGTGAGTGAGAGGGCGTGAGGACAAGTTGACTACATTTAATGACGTTTTTGTCTGTTGGATTTGTGAGTTTTTGGCTGATGCGGTTGCGATTTCTTTTGGTGAGCCTGTGTGTGGCTTCTTATTTGATCTAAAAAAGTACCAGGAGGTACAGATTGTGAGTGTGTAGTTATTGAAGTAGTAGGTAAATGTACAGAAGATCTAGAACTACTGAGTGAAGCAGATGTGTCTGATATGTCACTGCTTGTGACAGATCGAAATGGATCAGTATTACCTATCCTGGAAAGGGGGACTTCCATATGAGAGGAGTCATCACGTGATCCTGTTCCCTGTTTATGGGATTTTTGTCTCCCCTAACCTCTCTGTTGGGAAGAGGACTGTGGAAAAGAAATAGTATGTGAGTGTACAGATAAGTCAGAATTATTATTACTGTTATGTCCATTCCGACCACGTTTGAATTGAGGTCTACTGTGGTTTGGATCAGAGTACCATTTATAAGCTCTTCCCTCTTCAAAATCCCTTTTGTCTCGTTGTAGTTTCTTATCTTTTTTAATCAAAATATTCTTATTAAATTGTTCGAGGTGGATTTTGAGTTTTTCTTCGGACTCAGAATAAAGGGGATGTGATTTGAGATTTGTCATTTGCAACTGAATTTTCTCCAATTTCTCCTCAAGATCCACTGTTCTTTTTTTGTATTCTTCAATTAGCAAAGTCATCATATTTTTTGAGCATAGTTTTAAATTCTCTTCCCATGCTGCTTTAAAGCTGGGATCTATGTTATCGAAGGTGGGGGAGATTTGGACTCTAAGTCCAAATGGTTTCAAGTTTTTGGTGATATAGTCTTGAAAAGACTTGATATGCCAATGTAATAACGACTTTTTCTCTAGGATCTGGTTGAGCGCGGAGAAAGACATTGCAAGTTCAGAGTCAAGAGACTCTTTTTGTTCAAATTCAGTGTGTAGTCAGGACATAAGGGTTGTCCACTGGTCTCCCTAAAAAAACGTCATGGTGAGGAAAACAAAAAGGAGAAGAGGGGGAAATAAATAAATAAATAAATAAATAAATAAATGGAAGGACACGAGGTTAAAGTAGGTACTGTGTATCATAAAGAAAAAAATGCAAAAAAAGGGCACATCAGGTATCTCAAGGGCGAAGGGGACTTACACAGGTATTTGCTACCAAAATAATATGAAAAAGATTTGAGATAGAATATACTGGTGTACGGGGACTGCTGTCATCTTAAATAATACTAGAGGAAATATATGCAACAAAGTGCATGTGGGGGACGCCCCTTTGGGTTTTAAAGGCAGCAGGGAAGTAAGAAAAGTAGATAATGATAAAAGGCAAAAACAGTGCCAACTATATTATTGTACAAATATAAATAAAATGTCTAAGAGACAGGGCAAACATATACAGTGAATAATCAATATCTTTACAAATAATTGAATATAAGACATACAGAGCATTAGTAAATAATATCACCCAGTGCCATCGATCCCAAGGAACCAACCCAGTCAAAGTGGGTATAGTGGGGGTAGGTGGCTAGTAAATATATCCCGACATGTTTCGGAGATGACCGTAGTCAAACTTGTATATTCCTTCTTCAGGGGAATTATTTTACATACAGGCGGGTGAAAAATGTTTCTTGTCTCTAGAACATAAATGTACAAATAAGTAAATAACATAGCAAGGAAAGATTATAGGGTGGTCTATTCTCTGGCCATTATTATAGAGAGTAAGCGAAATCACAGTACTTACATGGTTAAGCTCATGTCATAAATAAAAAACAGATAAAAGGATCATATGCTGGCTGTAAGGGTCCACCGATGGCAGAGGAGGGGAACCCGTGGTAACACGCAGAGCCGCAGGGGCACTTTCACAAGGGACGCCCAGTCCTCCCTGTAGCAAACAATGTCACCATTAGGGGAGAAAGATTGCACATGGAGAAAGGCAAGGAGTGTGTATCAAATCTATAGAGTGTGTGGTAGCTGGCCATATGAAGTGCCAGGTCCACACAGAGCATGGTTCCTACCTTGGTTGCAGCCAAAGACATCTGTTGCTGACAGTCCGGTGTCCGCCAGAGAAATGGCACAGGACATCCGGGTGTGAGCAATGAAGTACCTATATATAGAAACAGTGAACCAAATTAGTTTAGATGATCGTATTGTTACAGCTGTGTTAAAACACAGCTGAAGGAGGCTGATGGGAAGGTGTGTCAAAGGCGGCCAATCAGAAGGCAAACAAAGAGGCCATCCCAACAGCCGCGTCGACACGCACGGCATATGGGGATGTGCCTCAAGGGGCGTACCTCAGGTGCAGGGGCAAACGCCCACAACAGGCGTGATGGCATCACACGTCAGTGCGCCACTGGCGGGAAGGCTTCACCTATCGCCATGGAGACGACAGTGAGAGCGTATGAACGCTCCACCCTGCGCTGCCAATTAGAGACGGGAAAGGATATAAACTATGAGGCATAATGAGTCTTAACTTCAATTACTATGTACGATTCTTATTTACCAATGTCTTCTGTAAGATTTCTTAAGCTGCAATAAAACTTTTGATTGTGAAAAAAAAAAATTAGTCTTTTGAATGGTTCATTTTTTTCCAGAAGTTTTTGGAAAATGTGGAAAACAAATGAAAACGCATTTTTTTACACAAAGTTGTCCATTTATAAGATATTTCCAAAACACATAGCATGTACATAGCAAAAATGATACCCCAAAATACATTCTGCTACTCCTCCTGAGTATGGCCATACCACATGTGTGAGACTTTTACACAGCCTGGCCACATACAGAGGCCCAACATTGAAGTAGCACCCTCAGGCATTCTAGGAGCATAAATTATACATCTCTTTTCTCAACCACCTATTACACTTTTGAAGACCCTGGAGCACCAGGACAATGGAAAAGCCCACAAAATGACCCCATTTTGGAAGGCAAATACCCCAATGTATAATTTATGTGGCATAGTGAGTCTTTTGAACAGTGCTGGTGGATGGCACTGTGGTGCTGGTGGATGCCACTGCGGTGCTGCTGGGTGCCACCGCCTCCTTACCAGAACGCCTTCGTTGTGCAGGTAGATTATCTTCCTCCTTTGAGTCTGTCAGTGTTCCACTGCTTAGGACTGGCTCATAATTTACATCAGACTTAGAATCTGAATTTAAAGAAGAAACTGAAGTAGAAAGCTCTCTGTTACTCTCATCGGCCGCACTAAGAATTTGGTACGCCTCCTCGGCGGAAAAGGATTTTTGGGACATTATTGTTGGTGGTGATGAGACTGCACAGGTGTGTGCTGATAAGCCTGCACTGATGGGCACTGATGAGCCTGCACAGATGTGTGCTAAGCCTGCACTGATGGGCACTGATGAGGCGGCACTGATGAGCACTGATTGATGGCACAGATGTGCACTGATGAGGCAGCACAGGTGTACAATGATTGATGGCACAGATGTACACTGATGAGGCGGCACAGATGGGGCACTGATTGATGGCACAGATGTGCACTGATGAGGTGACACAGATGGGCACTGATTGATGGCACAGATGTGCACTGATGATGCGGCACAGATGGGCAATAATGATGCAGCACAGATGTGCACTGATTGATGGCACAGATGTGCACTGATGAGGTGGGACATATGGGCACTGATTGATGGCACAGATGTGCACTAATGAGGCCGCACAGATGGGAACTGTGACACTGACCCTGATGGGCACTGTGACACTGGCACTGTGACACTGATTAGGACTGATTGGCACTGATTGGGGACTGTTTGGGCACTGGTGTTGACACAGTAAGCACTGTGAAATTAGATGAAATCACTCACGCTGCAGCACAGGTCGCTCTCCCTCCTCATACGCGGTCTCTGTGTGAGGAGGGAGAGCTGTCAATGAGAGATGATCTCATCTGTTTACATTTGAGATCATCCCTGATTGGACACGCTGATCGCGTGGTAAATGGCTGCTGTAATTGGCCATTTACCGTGATCTGCCATTGGCTGTGTCCAAGGGACACGGCCATCACAAATTTTCCCCGATGCCCACTTGCGAGGGCGCGTGGAGAGCATTGAAAGGGGAGGATGTCATATGATGGCATCCCGGCAATGTAGGTCTGCGCCGTAGCAGTCTTTCCGCTATAGCGTGGATACGAGGAGGTTAAACCCAAGACCAAGAATGTAATATATTGCAGCTTACCAAGAATTAGATGTGGTGACTGCATCAGTTTTTTTCTTAGGCCTTTTCCCTTTGTTCTCACCTGGTGATCTGGCACACCTCTTGTATTGGAGTGCCCCCATTTTGGATGAAGGAGCACAGGGGCACCTTTGGACAGCAGTTGTCAGTATGGGGATAGGAGAGTGTCAGATGTACTAGCAGATTTAGATACAGTAAGAAATTGAAGCCAAACTCCAGCTAATACTTTATAAGCAGTTACAGCATCATGTTTTCATTTTAGGATAAAGGTTTTATATAAATAAATAAATGCTGACCATTGTAAGTACCCCTGCTAAAGTTATATGGTTTGCCTCAACTCTGTAACTAATACATTCTGCTGGAGAGCTTGTTCCTTTGAAAAACTACAGACTTATTGGCTGGATCACCAAATGAAAATGGAAGAAAGAAAGCCTTACTAAAGAAAACTAATGCAGCCATCACATCTAAGAATTAGTAAGCTGCAATATAATAAATGTTTGAGTTTGGGTTTATTAACACTTTACAGCCATCCTTCTCTATGATTACATTTTAATAACATCCTTCCGTTTTACTTGTGTAATGATTACAGGACTACATAAACCCATGCACTAATAGCAATTGATATGAATAGGATTTATAACATTAACTTCTTTCCAAATGTTAGATCTTATCAGAACAGTTTATCTGAATCCTTGAGATGAATTGCCTTTGGATTTTATAAATAAGCCTGTGGTTGCTTTAAAATTGGGCAGAACCTGTTTTCACTTGAAGATACTAAGTAAATATCATATGTACTGGCTTGAGCTGTCCGCATGCATTTCTTCATATTCGATTGTGGTCCTAAATTTAATTTATTTTGTGAGCTAATAATCAAAAAGCAGTTTAAAAAAATGAGTGCTAATTGCGATTATATTGAAATGTGCTGGGTATAAGAAATAAGGACTCTTTTTTTCTTCGCCTAAGTGGGATTTAGGGCATATTATAGTCCTTTATGTTTATTATAGTCCTTATAAAATCACACATTTGTTTTCACAATGTCTATAACACAATTTTACAGTATGTGTTTACAATGTATTTTCGTGTCAGCTGTGACCCATATAGCAATGGGTCCATCTGGATAGTGTAAATGCTGTGACACGTTACAATCCAGAGCATTTAGATAATCCTGTGTTGAACAGGTCAAAACATTCTGACACTTATTTTGTTTCTGTATATACAAATTCATTGCATTCAGTTGGGCAAGGCTGTGAAGTTAGCAGTGATCTGAGGGTGGATGTGAGTTAGGTACCCTCACAGCAGCTGGCCTTTCCATCCCTCTGATAAGTTGTCAAAACATATTTATACAGGAGTGTAGAGATCATTTATTGCCAACCTATTAAAAAATACAACCCTATCACCAGACCGCAAGATTCCAGATGGCAGCAACATTTCCACAACTTAAGTTAGTTCTGACAATCCTGATGCATTTTGGATACACTCCACTATATGTCAAGGAGGACAAATGTCTGCTTTTTAATTAGTGGCTTGTCGATAACATGGCTAGGGGGCAGGCTTACACTCTTAACTTTTTCTCGTTCAATATTTTTATTGAAATTTTTCAGTCAAAAATACAAAGCAACATTGTAACAATTATCCCTATCCGAGGGCCAACATAGCCCGTCGGTAGAGATTGACCAATATAAAATGAGAGTGAAATAATAAATGTATAACATACATCACTGAAACAAGGTCCTCCCTGAAGGCCTAAAATATACCATAGGTCCGGGCTTTGGAGTTATATCAGCCTTTCTGTGTGCTGTAGTGTATTTGGGTCCAGTTTGGGCAGGTGGAGGAGCAGTTTTACTTCTGTTGCTCTTCACATTTTCATATTAGCGATGGTAGAACAGCGATCTGGTGTAGTTTTAATGTAGGTTGTTGCAGTGGCTTCTCATCAAAGTAGATGAACTCAGACTGTCATAATAGTTGTCAATTATAAGCAGAAACATAAGGAAAATTAAATGATTAAACATTTTTATTGAAAACAGATGTGCACATCAAAGTGTATTTGATATTTGTATTTTTAAAACTGGTTACACGAAAAACAAGTAAATAATACAAGAAGATAAAAGTAGAAAGAGTTAAAAGATAAAAGACGGAAAAGAAGAAAATGATAGGAAATGAAAATGATAGGTCGATAGAAATGAGCCTCACAGATGCAGAGAATTAAACAGACTGTGGAAAATCCCTCTTGACCACCACACCTTGTAGAGGCTGCTCTAGAAAAAAAAAAAAAACAGAGATTCAAAGGTCTATTACGTTTCCTTCTGTATTATACATCGAACGTGATTGCTTCTAATCTCTGGCGCATTCTTTTGGGATCCCCTCCCACTTGTAAAGATAAACACTAGAAGGACAAATGTCTGCTTAACAATGGAAGGCTTTCCATAGCCTGGCTAGGGACAGACTTACACGATTAATACATTTACTAGTACTGATTAAATATTATAGTAATCTGGTGTAGATAAATGTAGGTTGTTCCAATGGCTTGTCATCAAAGTAGCTGAACCCAGACAGTAATGTCATAATCATTAATTATAATCAGAAACATGCACAGAAAATAAAATCATTTTATGAATGTTCTTAGGGAAGAACAGATGTGCACAATAAAGGAAATTTAAGTGAATACATAAAAACATATAAAACACAAATAAAACGTAAAATAGATATGAAAAGAGTAGCAGATGTTAGTGAAAGGAATCCGACAGATACAAATAACTAAGCAGAGAAACCATTCCATGGAACCACAACATTTTTATTATGTTTCTCTCTTTCACATTCAGCTAATGTGGCAGCCGTCCCTCTAATGAATTTTCCCTATTTCCATTGCAGAATATCTAAAAGACCTAGGGGGTTATTTACGAAAGGCAAATCCACTTTGCAATGCAAGTGCACTTGAAAGTGCAGTCGCTCTTAATCTGAGGGGTAGATCTGAAATGAGGGGAAGCTCTGCTGATTTTATCATCCAATCATGTGCAAGCTAAAATGCTGTTTTTTATTTTCCTTGCATGTCCCCCTCCGATCTACAGCGACTGCACTTCCAAGTGCACTTGCAGTGCAAAGTGGATTTTCTTTTAGTAAATAACCCCCTTGTTTCTCCATTACATGTTACATAGGGGGTTATTTACGAAAGACAACTCTACTTTGCACTACAAGTGCACTGCAAGTGCACTTCGAAGTACAGTCGCTGTAAATCTGAGGGGTAGATCTGAAATGAGTGGAAGCTCTGCTGATTTTATCATCCAATCATGTGCAAGCTAAAATGCTGTTTTTTATTTCCCTTGCATGTCCTCCTCAGATCTACAGCGACTGCACTTCCAAGTGCACTGCAAGTGCACTTACAAGTGCACTTGCAGTGCACTTGTAGTGCAAAGTGGATATGCCTTTAGTAAATAACCCCCATAGTTACATACTTCATCAGTTAAAAAAATACTTTTGTCCACCAAGTTCAACCAAAAGACCAATAAACTAACCTTGCATCTCCAGAATCATAAACTCAGTTGATCCAGAGGATGTAAAGCAAAAAAACTTAACAAGTATATCCCAATTTGCTAGAAACTGAAAAAATTCTTCCTGATCCCGAAAAGCAATTGAATAGTCCCTTGATCAACAAAGAGTCCCCACCTGTCTGTATATCAATAAAACGTTTCTTTATGACATGTTTCGTACATTTTATTATTTCAGCATTATAGTAATTCCTATTTACTAATTTTCTTTTTTTTTAATCTACCTACACATAGTATTTTAATTGTATCAACATTTTACCTCGAAAAAATAACACTTTTTGTATAGAGTTTTTCTTTATACCTAAACCAGTGGTCATCAACCCTGTCCTCAGGGCCCACTAACAGGCCAGGTTTTATGTATTGAGAGAAGCTTGAAAAAGGAGCGCGCCTCACAGCACATGCTCGGAAACGCGTTGCTTAACGGCAGTACAGCCCATACCGGTGTTCTGCGTTCCAGCCCTCCATTTGACTGCCTGGCTGAGGTGCAAGCCTCGTTTTGGATCACGATCGTATCCCGGAAGTCTGCGCCGAACATACAAGCCAAAAGCAGAGAGGAACAAGGCTCCCTTCCATCGGATAGAGAGCAGAGATCACCTATGGCTCCTACTGTCATCCCGTGTGCCGGACTAACATGTCATTACATGTGAGTGATTTTAATGGAATTTTGTCATTAACCTCCCTGGCGGTATGATTATTTCTGATTTTAGGTGCTGAAAGCGGTACAATTATTTTGCACAGAAATTTGGCGTTTTATATTGTAGGCCTGTAATTCTTAGGAATAGTTCACTTAAATCTGTCCAAACAAGAGTCTAGTAGACATCCCGGGTATGATAAAGTTTGAAAAACGAAAAAAAAAATTTATAATATAATAAATAACTATAAATAATTATAACAAATAATAATATAATAATAATAAAAATTATATAATAATGTAATCAAATCAAAAACACTGAAATTTGCTCAGTTGCAGAATTTTAGCTTTTGTTACTTTTAGTGTTTGATGACGGATCTCCCCACAAATCACTATCGCTCAATTCTGCAAGTGATTCTAATTTATTATCGCTTTTTTCTAGCTGCTCTAAAACCACTTTTGATGTAAAGGGACAGTTTTGGTTGCTATGGACAATCTCCAGTTTCCTGGCAGAAAGAACAGTTTTATATATATAAAACTGCATGCAGGACACTGGGCGAACCACTAGGGACAAAGGGGATGTGTAATTATTTGATACAGTACTGTAATCTGTAAGATTACAGTATGCTGTATCTATACTGTGTGTTTTACTTTTGAATTTACCGCCGAACTCCGTCCCCGTGCGTCGCAACGCTCGCAGGGAACGGAGCTCGGCACTGTGAATCGAGCGAGACATGGCGGCTCGCCGATCACAGCGGGGAGACATCGCAGGATCCAGGGGACAAGGTAAGTATGCTCTTCCTGGATCCTGCGATGCAAGCCCGAGTCTGGCTCGGGGATACCGCTTTTGGTATAAAAAATCCAACCCGAGCCAGACTCGGGAATACCGCCAGGGGGGTTAAACTATACAATCTTACTAACTTTGCTGTTTTTCTCTCTTTACATATTGGAGTGGCTTCACCTCCCCTTCCAAGGCTGCCCTGCTAACAGACTGTATATCCCTCACCAAGTGCTATATATTGCTCAAAGGACTTCTTTGATGATATACTTTGTGGTTTATTATTTACATTGAAACCTGCGCTGCTATCTATCTTTGTATTTGTTATCAGGTTTTAGGTATTACCTTGGGGAGATGCAGACTAGAATATTATATCACCTGTGATGTATTTCAGTTATCTTGCAAACCTAGCCTGTTAGTGGGCCCTGAGAACAGGGTTGATGACCACTGACCTAAACAACTGAAGGTTAGATATAGTTACTTTATTATTGGTAATATTTAATTTATACATCTTTCCCATTTGAAGAAACTTAGCCGTGACAACACATTTAAACTTCCACAGGAGGTTCCACATCTCTTTAAATAACGCTGATCCTTATCCAGCTGATGACAGATTCTAGTCAACAACACGACTTGGTTTTATTCTTTCTATTTTTCTATTGCTGATGAGGATAAAACTAGATTCATCAATGCTGTTCCCTGCACTTCCGGTAAGTCCCTTTAGATTGTATAAATATTGTTATTTACCTAAATTATAGAATTTTCATGGGACTTATCAAATAAGGCAGTGTGCAGCAATCCATAGTAACTAGACTTTACAGAAAATTATGAGTTTTAATTGGCTGAGGCAACTGCACATACCACTTGAAAAGTAATAGGAATATTTTTGGAATGTTCTTTCAACTCCTGCAAAGTCAGTGAGCTATTCAAACATTCCACCCTAAAGCAGAAATGTGGCCAGGACATGGACATGGAACTGTTTGCATTTTCTTAACAAGCAATAAATAAGCACAAATGTTATATGTTATATGTTGCCTTACAGTTGGTGAATAAACAAACAACGTAAAAAATTTAAATTACAAATTTTCCCAATTTATACAAAATGAGTGTACTTGGAGCTGCTGCTGAGGTTAGGTGATGGTTAACTTTATAAAACAATTTTGGAAATGACACAGCGCTGCCCTTTTAAAGTCTTAAATACATGCATAAAAAATATATATACATGCATATCAGTCCACAAATTATAAGTCTATAGAAAATATATAATCTTCGAAAAAGTACAATCTTCAACGTGCAAAGTGCATAAAAACTTCTTAAAGTGCTAAATCCACAGTGCTGTGCTCCACTCCTTTGTGTCCCCACTCACCAGCAATAGCTCAAATCAAACATGTAGAGATCTCTCTCATGTGTTCTGAGATGGTGTAATGCTGATCCTTTACATCTCTCCTCCTTTTCTGCTCCGTCACTTTTACCAGGGCCAATGCAATTTTTTCATGCCATAAAATTATAGAAGAATTTCCATAGTGTTAAACCGTTTTTATTGTGTTAAATATCTTTAAAAATACACTTACAATGTTGCAGTGAAAATAGAGCATGTAAATTGGCTATGGCGGCTGCAGCGTGCGTTCCAGCAGCCAGATATGATGCAATTGGACGTCCTCTCTTGATGCGTTTCGCCCTCCCACTGGGCATCTTTAGAAGCTTCTAAAGATGCCCAGTGGGAGGGTTAAAACGTATATATTTTTTTTTATGCATGTATTTGAGAATTTAAAGGGGTAGCACTGTGTCATTTTCAAAATTAGTAAATAAAATATAAAAAAAGCTTTCATTGATCTCTGTAGCTAAAGCCACTGTGGAATAATCTATCCTCAAAGTTTGAAGTCGACACTTCTCAGTTTTACTTTCACATTCTCTCTGTAGCTCAGCTCTCCCCTTCCCTGGCAACCTGCTAGCCATATAATCTCTAATGTAAACACACAGAGCATGTGCACAGGAAGAGGGAAGAGAGCAGAGTGATTGAAGGACTTTACTGGTTGCGATTTGTGCTTTTGCTTTGGGGATGAATTGCTCCACAGTGGCTGTAACTTCAGAAGTAAGTGAGGACTTCTCTCCATTGTCAGGACTGTGTTATTTTTAAATCAAATGTTTTGTATTGGAAAAAATTACATGTTTTGTTTGTTTTTCTTCTTCTTGCTGTAAATGAGAACTTTTTTTGTTGCAATGGTGCCCAGAGGCTAAAAGGTAGATGTATTACACTTATACACACTCATTCTCCATCCCCTCCCTCGCGATTGTTTTTCCTACACCCCCTGATTATATATATATATATATATATATATATATATATATATATATATATATATATATATAGTGGGAATCGAAAGTTTGGGCACCCCCAGGTAAAAATGTGTATTAATGTGCATAACAAAGCCAAGGACAGATGGAAAAATCTCCAAATGGCATCAAATTACAGATTAGACATTCTCATAATATGTCAAAAAAGTTAGATTTTATTTCCATCATTTACACTTTCCAAATGACAGAAAACAAAAAATGGCGTCTGCAAAAATTTGGGCACCCTGCAGAATTTATAGAATGCACTGCCTCCTTTGCAAAGCTGAGACCTGCCAGTGTCATGGATTGTTCTCAATCATTGTCTGGGAAGATCAGATGATGTCAATCTCAAAGGTTTTAAATGGCAAGACTCATCTGACCTTGCCCCAACAATCAGCACCATGGATTCTTCTAAGCAGTTGTCTAGAAAACTGAAACTGAAAATAGTTGACGCTCACAAAGCTGGAGAAGGCTATAAGAAGATAGCAAAGCGTTTTCAGATGTCAATATCCTCTGTTCGGAATGTAATTAAGAAATGGCAGTCATCAGGAACAGTGGAAGTTAAAGCAAGATCTGGAAGACCAAGAAAAATATCAGACAGAACAGCTCGCAGGATTGTGAGAAAAGCAATTCAAAACCCACGTTTTGACTGCACGATCCCTCCAGAAAAATCTGGCAGATACTGGAGTTGTGGTACACTATTCCACTATAAAGAGATACTTGTACAAATATGGTCTTCATGGAAGAGTCATCAGAAGAAAACCTCTTCCAGGTCCTCACCACAAAAATCAGCGTTTGAACTTTGCAAATGAACATATAGACAAGCCTGAGGCATTTTGGAAACAAGTTCTGTGGACCGATGAGGTTAAAATAGAACTTTTTGGCCAGAATGAGCAAAGGTACGTTTGGAGAAGAAAGGGCACAGAATTTAATGAAAAGAACCTCTGTCCAACTGTTAAGCATGGGGGTGGATCAATCATGCTTTGGGGTTGTATTGCAGTGGCACAGGGAACATTTTTACGAGTAGAAGGAAAAATGGATTCAATAAAATTTCAGCAAATTTCGGATGGTAACTTGATCCCATCTGTGAAAAAGCTGAAGTTAAAGAGAGGATTGCTTCTACAAATGGATAATGATCCTAAACACACCTCAAAATCCACGGGGGATTACATCAAGAGGCGTAAACTGAAGGTTTTGCCAAGGGCCTTCACAATCTCCTGACCTCAACATTATTGAAAATCTATGAATAGACCTTAAAAGAGCAGTGCGTGACAGACAGCCAAGAAATCTCAAAGAACTGGAAGACTTTTTTAAGGAAGAATGGGCAAAGATACCTCAAACAAGAATTGAAAGACTCCTTGGCTGGCTACAAAAAGCGTTTACAAGCTGTGATACTTGCCAAAGGGGGCAGTACAAGATATTAACTCTGCAGGGTGTCCAAACTTTTGCAAACGCCATTTTTTTGTTTTCTGTAATTTTGAAAGTGTAAATGATGGAAATAAAATCTAACTTTTTTTGACATATTATAAGAATGTCTAATCTGTAATTTGATGTCATTTGGAGATTTTTCCATCTTTCCTTGGCTTCGTTATGCACATTAATACACATTTGTACCTGGGGTGCCCAAACTTTCGATCCCCACTGTATATATATAGTGTGTAATGTACAGTATAAATTAGGTGTGTAAAGGGAAGATGCAGGCAATAAAGCTGGCCATGCAATTTTCTTTCCTTCAACCATGGGGTGATGAAAATAAAATCGCTTACTTCTCACATCAACACAGGCAGTATTGATAGGTAAATTCCTCCCACTGCGCTATTGTATTCTGACAGTGGGAGTTTTCGCTCTCATCAAAATGACAATGATCAATGCTCTTGGCTATACCCAGTAATCATACAAAAAAACCTTCAGACTGGTTGTACAACCAGCCTGGCCATACATGGATCAAAATTAAGCCAGGTCCTGCTAAACTGGCCAAATTTCAATCTGTCTATGGCTGGCTTAACTGAACAGCAAACAGTAAGGATTTAAATACAGTGATCAAGTGGGAAAAACTAATGACCATATTTGGAATTAAAAAAGAATATATTCCTCTTTAAAACAAGTGGTCAGAAATGTATCCAGGAGGTTTTCTTTGTCTTATTCTGGAACTACAGATTCGTGATTTACCTATCAGTAGATGGTTGCCCCTTATTTGAGAGCCTACCCTAAACTGTGAGTTATTGTGATTTAATATGTTTTGTACAATATTTAAACTATAAAGATATTTCAATTTATTTGATAGCTTGTCCAGACATAATTGGTAATATGCTGCTGCAAGCGATTCAAGGTCTTTGGGTTCAGATAAAAAGTGGGTAACTCTAATTTGACACTTTTTATTTCACCCAGTGCAGCACTTTATTAGGGTAGGAAAACATATAGTTAATTTATAGCACCAAGGATTGAGTGCAATAAAGCTTACATTATATAAAACTATGTTCTGCACTGAATAAACAGATCGTCTGCATGAAGCAATAAAGGCTTACCACAGCCAAAAAATAAAAAATCACCCCAAGGAGACTCAGACAGCAATAAAAACTTGTTTTAACCTTACCCTCTACTATTCAATCATGAAAAAATATGTGGCTATTGTTAGGCACATACTTGTTCCAAGTCAGTGACTCAAGGTCAACAGAAAAGATCGAAAAGGAATTTCAATTATTGCTAACTAACACAACAATTGTAATAAAAATGCATTGTTTGTAGCTATGAAACAATGACATATGTGCAAGAAATATGTTTCCTAGCTCCTCTCTTTTTTGGTGACATATTTTCTCAAAGTCTTTTCTCATCAAGTACGCCTAGCTAAGTCAGTTGTGGGCAATCTCAGGGCCCATAAATTCACCCCCCTATTTAAAGTGTAAACTCCCATAAATTAATTGTACCATAAATATATTTACTGTATATATGCAGCCGATGACATCATCGATGCATGCGCTCTGAAAGGAATGACCACCCGTGCGGACCTGGAAGGAAGATAGGTGAAAATGGATGCGGCCTCCAGCGTTGACAACGCATTGGTGGAGGGCATCCTTTGCAGGTAAATTTCACATAATGTGCTAGTATGTGATGCATAATAGCACATTATACCTTTACTTTGCAGGTCAAGAGAAAAAAATAAATAAATAACCCTGCGGTTTACTTCCTCTTTAATTTAGATAGAGCAAAATCTTTTCAATCACTTTTGATTTTAATTTTTTTTTATTCTAATTCTTAATCACAATAGTAGGTCTCTGAAAGTTTAAAACTCACTTCAACTAATATTAATAATCATAATCATTTCTGTTCTGAATACCACTTTGTGTCATGCTCTATCCTATACAGCTAAATAGAAGGACCTGGGTTTGCTTTATACAAGGCGGACTAGAAATTGATTTTATAAGCTTCAAAAAGCTTGATCAGTTTTTAGGCAATTTATCCAATCCAGCCACAAATAGCTGGCACTTTTGAAAATTCAGTGATATAAGTTTAATTCTAACACTTTTAAGTCAATCCTGGCCTTAATCATAAGAAAATATAGATGGATCCTTTATGCTTATGTACTCACAAAACAACCCAAATAAGCAAGGTACGGATAATGGTAATCACTGAACCAGATTGCTCATGGAATCCAGAAATCACATATCTAAAAACATCAACACTTATAAAAACTTCTTAACCTCCCTGGCGGTATGATTATTTTGGATTTTAGGTGCTGAAAGCGGTACAATTATTTTGCATGGAAATTTGGCGTTTTATATTGTAGGTCTGTAATTCTTAACAATAACACACTTAAATCTGTCCAAACAAGACTCTAGTAGATATCCCGGGTATGATAAAGTTTGAAACACAAAAACATAAATTATAATATAATAAATAAAAATAAATAATTAAAAAAAATAAAAATAAATAGTAATAAAATAAATTTCCCCACGATTCACTATCGCTCAATTCTGCAAGTGTTCTAATTTACTATCGCTGTTTTCTAGATGGTCTAAGGCCACTTTTGACGAAAAGGGACACTTTTTGGTTGCTATGGACAATCTCCAGTTTCGAGGCAGAAAGAACAGTATATATGACATAAAACTGCATGCAGGGCATTGGACAAAGCACTGGGGACAAAAGGAATGTGAAATCATTTCATACAGTACTGTAATCTGTAAGATTATATTACTGTATGTGTTATGATTTTGACATTTTTTTTAATTTGCCACCAGGCTCCGCCCCGTGCGTCGTGCCGCTCGCAGGGAACGGAGCCTGGCAAGGAGAGGCTTCGGGGGAGGACATCGCAGGATCCCGGGGAAGTAAAGTAAAGGCACACCAGGATCCTGCGATGTAATCCCGAGTGTGGCTCGGGGTTACCGCTACTGGTCCTAATTTTTAACCCTGAGCCACACTGGGGAAAACCGCCAGGGAGGCTACCAGACACAATGTACTGACAACATTGCATATAAATGAAAAAAAAAGGAAAGGAATAGAAAAATGGTGAAATTAGATGTGGAAGTCAATGGGGTTGTTGATTTACTAAACCTGGAGAGTACAAAATCTAGTGCAGCTGTGCATGGTAGCCAATCAGCTTCTAACTTCAGCTTGTTCAATTAAGCTTTTGACAAAAAAAAAAACATGGAAGCTCATTGAATTCTATGCACAGCTGCAACAGGTTTTGGATACTGCAGTTTTAGTAAATCAACCTAATATCCCAGCTAAATTTAAAACCTAGGGGAATTCTGGTCTTAAGCTTAAAAAATTCAAAAAGCTTTACACCAAAGTAGACAATGGTGTAGATGTGCCCAATGTATAGGACCACCAACATAGCTCGAAAAGAACCCATATTGCCCCTATGTACATTCCAAAAATATTTGTTTTGTTGTAACAGCAGCCCTGGATCCAACTGTATGTAGAAACAATTAAGAAATAATGGTGATGGCGCCAGGACTTAGAGGGTAAACGTGAACCAAGAAACGTATCAAACCATAAACCACAAACAAATATGGCAATCTTAAAGAAAGTTCTTATGATAAGAGAAAGTCCCTCTATGAGGAGGTGCTGCTGGAGTGAAGTCTAAAGGAGACAACTTAATCAAAACAAATTGATTCCCAGTGCTAGCACAAAACCATCTATAATAGAATATTGATATTGTGCCACCAAAAACAAATAATTATGGCCATATAGCGTAATCAAATCTCCAGGGTGGGCAGTGCAGTAATGTCATATAGAGAGCTCCAATGCCAAGTTTAGATGAGGCAATGAACAAGCTACACCAGCCATACCACCATGCTCGGCAGCATCCTGTTCTCTTTGTATTGCTTCATTTGTGTGAAATCGCTGGTGTTCCTGCCAGTCCCTCAGCTTTCCAATTAAACACTGACCACACTAAGCAGGAGAATGCACCCTGGTCAGTTCTCTAGCTATGCTGCTCTGCTCCAAAGATCAGACCCCCACCTCACAGCCTTTCACTGTAAAGATCAGTGTGCTGCTGTTTCTCCTCCCCCACCTCTTATGCAGTTGAGAACAGAATGTATGTGATCACTTATATAAAAAGGAAAAAAGGGTGTTTATAATTTTTTTATATCTATACACAAATGTTGTGCCTTTCATTTCTATTTTAAACTGAATAGGTTGTTTACAAGGTGAGGCTATGTGATAATTCCTTTTGCAAAGTAAACAGCATATTTGCCTTTAGTAAATCAACCAAGTCCACCCAAAATTATATTTTAGTTACAGGTCAGCCTCTAGCTTTTTTTACGTATATTTAATAACCCAACAGGAAGAACAGATTTTTATGCAATAATGCCTGACTGTTTTTTTTCTCCTGGGAACTTTGGGTGTACTTGTTCAATTTGCATGCTTCAGCACATCCTCTTCCATTCTGCATAATATTAAACAAACAATTCTGCAGATGTGAAGACCCAAAAGAGCTCTCTACAACATCTACCCAAAACAGATTTTTTTTGGGGGGGGGGGGAATTGACTCTGTAATTGCTACCTGTGGCTACCAAAGGCCATCCTGCTGCCTAACACAAGATTAAAAAAATTATGTTTGACACATTCTAGATGCTATTACGGACCTGTATTCTAGATCTTCAAGTCACTCTGTGATTGTAAGTAAGACTGTATTTTTTTCTATGGCTACATTATCATTTTTCTAAACCGTAAAATTTCAATAAAAGCTTATTGAAATTCAAAAAAAAAAATGTTTGCTCTTGATACAGTCAAAATGTATTTTATGTTTAATAATTCCTCAGTTAGCGTTGGATAGTAATATGAAGGGGACCCGAGAGGGGAAGGATCCGAGCTGTTCTGTGCAAAACCACTGCACAGAGCAGGTAAGTTTGACATGTTTTTTATTTAAAAAAATATATATATACGAAAGCCTCTACTCTGAGGCTACTATCCATGCTACTGATATGCTGCTGTGTATGGCTTAAATCATTTGCATTGCTGATATTTTTCTTGTTTACATTCACTTGTTTTTCTTTTATCACTCAATATAGAGGTACTATCAGTGCATGTAAAATTTAGCCACTAAAACAGATGTTACATTCAAAAAGTTTAACAAGACCAGAGCGTGTTAATAGACTGGTAATTTGATGAAATGAAAGAAATGAAACAACACTGACACCCAGAGGTATATTGCTATATTGATTGCAGTACATGATGCTTTCAGCTTTAGGGTATGTATAAACACTTATGTAACTATAGTATATAGTCAATGTATAGAGTCAATATATACAGTATCTCACAAAAGTGAGTACACCCTGGACATTTTTGAAAATATTTTATTATATCTTTTCATGTGACAACACTGAAGAAATGACACTTTGCTACAATGTAAAGTAGTGAGTGTACAGCTTGTATAACAGTGTAAATTTGCTGCTCCCTCAAAATAACGCAACACATGGCCATTAATGTCTAAACTGCTGGCAACAAAAGTGAGTACACCCCTAAGTAAAACTGTCCAAATTGTTGTCACATGAAAAGATATAATAAAATATTTACAAAAATGTGAGGGGTGTATTCACTTTTTTGACATACTGTATATATATACATATATATATATATAAAATTAAATATGGCATTATATACAGTGGGAACGGAAAGTATTCAGACCCCCTTAAATTTTTCACTCTGTTATTATTGCAGCCATTTGCTAAAATCATTTTTTTCCTCATTAATGTACACACAGCACCCCATATTGACAGATAAACACAGAATTGTTGATATTTTTGCAGATTTATTAAAGAAGAAAAACTGAAATATCACATGGTCCTAAGTATTCAGACCCTTTGCTCAGTATTTAGTAGAAGCACCCTTTTGATCTAATACAGCAGTCTTTTTGGCAAAGATGGAACAAGTTTTTCACACCTGGATTTGGGGAACCTCTGCTATTCCTCCTTGCAGATCCTCTCCAGTTCTGTCAGGTTGGATGGTAAACGTTGGTGGACAGCCATTTTTAGGTCTCTCCAGAGATGCTCAATTGGGTTTAAGTCAGGGCTCTGGCTGGGCCATTCAAGAACAGTGAAGCCTCTATTTTATCTGTGTGCTTAGGGTCAGTGTTTTGTTGGAAGGTAAACATTTGGCCCATTCTGAGGTCCTATGCACTCTGGAGAAGGTTTTCGTCCAGGATGTCCCTGTACTTGGCCACATTCATCTTTCCCTCGATTGCAACCAGTCATCCTGTCCCTGCAGCTGAAAAACACCCCCCACAGCATGATGTTGCCACCACCATGCTTCACTGTTGGGAATGTGTTGGACAGGTGATGAGCAGTGCCTGGTTTTCTCCACACATACCGCTTAGAATTAAGGCCAAAAAGTTCTATCTTGGTCTCATCAGACCAAAGAATCTTATTTCTCACCACCTTGGAGTCCTTCAGGTGTTTTTTTGGCAAACTCCATGCGGGCTTTCATGTGTCTTACACTGAGGAGAGGCTTTCGTCGGGCCACTCTGCCATAAAGCCCCGACTAATGGAGGGCTGCAGTGATGGTTGACTTTCTACAACTTTCTCCCATCTCCATCTCTGGAGCTCAGCCACAATGATCTTTGGGTTCTTCTTTACCTCTCTCACCAAGGCTCTTCACCCCCGATAGCTTAGTTTGGCCAGACGGCCAGCTCTAGGAAGGGTTTTGGTTGTCCCAAACGTCTTCCCTTTAAGGATTATGGAGGCCACTGTGCTCTTAGGAACCTAAATGCAGCAGAATTTTTTTGTAACCTTGGCCAGATCTGTGCCCTGCCACAATACTGTCTCTGAGCTCTTCAGGCAGTTCCTTTGACCCCATGATTCTCATTTGCTCTGACATGCACTGTGAGCTGTAAGGTCTTATATAGACAGGTGTGTGGCTTTCCTAATCAAGTCCAATCAGTATTATCAAACACAGCTGGACTCAAATGAAGGTGTAAAACCATCTTAAGGATGATCAGAAGATATGGACAGCACCTGAGTTAAATATATGAGTGTCACAGCAAAGGGTCTGAATACTTGGGACCATGTGATATTTCAGTTTTTTTTTTCATAAATCTGCAAAAATATCAACAATTCTGTGTTTTTCTGTCAATATGGGGCGCTGTGTGTACATTAATGAGGAAAAAAATGAACTTAAATGATTTTAGCAAATGGCTGCAATATAACAAAGAGTGAAAAATTTAAGGGGGTCTAAATACTTTCCGTCCCCACTGTATCTATATATATATATATATATATATATATATATATATATATATATATATATCTATAGATATATAGATATATATATATATATATATACATATACATTCGCCAGCCACTTTATTAGGTACACCTTGCTATTACCGGGTTGGACCCCCTTTTGCCTTCAGAACTGCCTTAATTCTTCTTGGCGTAGATTCAACAAGGTGTTGGAAACATTCCTCAGAGATTTTGGTACATATTGACATGATAGCATCACGCAGTTGCTGCAAATCTCCCATTACACTACATCCCAAAGGTGCTCTATTGGATTGAGATTTGGTGACTGTGGAGGCAATTGGAGTACAGTGAACTCATTGTTCCAGTACTCTGCTGATGGTCACATGTTCAGAAAAAAAACTGCTTCGGAATACAGAGTAAAAATAAAAAAATAATATCAATAAACTGTTTTAAATTGTCATACAAATATATATTTAAAAATTAAATCTTTATTATTTTGTGGAAATAACATGGTGTGGGCGGATTTCTGCCAGTCACAGGTGCTCCAGCCTGTGTCTTAGAATAGGAATGAGGTGACGCCTCCATTAATCTACATGTAATATCCCACCCCAATTGTGTTTAGCTGGTTAGTGGGCATGGAGGAGGAGGGAGGGAGTGGGCTGTCATTTACCACTGTCTTTATAGTCACATGGGCTGCTCAGACGTGAGAGGGAGGAAATGCTGAGCATGTGCAGAGTTGCCACCACAGATGCAAAATCCCTAGCTGAATTGGGGACATGAACAGAATGTGGAGATAGAAAGCAGCATGATTAACCAGGTCTAGTTACAGAAAACAAATTTCATAGTGACTGAGTGAGCATGTAATACAGCATTTATTAATAGTTTTTTATGATGTGGGTTTAGTGACACTTTAAGGTTAGGGGTAGGGCCAAGTTAAGTGTTATGGTAAAAGTTAGTGTTTTGCCCCGTACACACGATCTGACTTTCTGACAACAAAACCATGGAATTTTGTTTTTGGCTCCAACTTGTCTGGCATACACGCGGTCACACAAATGTTGGCCAACAGTTACTAACGTCGTGACGTACAAGACGTACGACGAGCCGAGAAAAAGTTCAATAACCAGTGCGGCTACTTCTGCTTGATTCCGAGCATGCGTGAACTTGTGTACACACGATCGGAAATTCCGACAACAAAGTTTTGTTGGCGGAAAATTTGGGAACCTGCTAGCCAACATTTGTTGGTGGAAATTCCGACAACAAATGTTCAATGCAGCATACACACGGTCGGACTTTCAGCCAACAAGCTCACATCCAACATTTGCTGATGGAAAATCCGATCTTGTGTATGGGGCATTAGGGATAGGCAGTAGCTTGGAAGGCCATAGGCACTTACAATAAAATGTAGGTTTCTTCTTGGCACTGAGAGATTCATGTCTAAATCTGCAGTGTAGGGTTTGAGAAGTTCTCATGTTTCTTGGAGCTAATGCACTTGCATATGCTCTATATATTTAAAGCAGTATCAAACCCCAATAAAAAATATCTTGCAGCGAATCAGTCCTTAAACCAGGTGGCTGCATTCGTTTTTCTTTTTTAAGGTTATTTTTTTCCTTTATTTTCAAATATTGATCCAGCCAATAACACACTTCCTGTCTAAGGGTGTGTCCACTCTGGATGGAGGAGCAACAGAAACACCTTTGAACAACACCTTTGTCAGTCTGGAGAGATGTTAGATACACTAACAGATTTACATTAATTTGATTAACAAATTAAAGTAGTTTAATTAGAAATGACCAAATGTAGAAGAGGATTCTTTCTAGTTGTTTCTGTTTCCACTAAATAATGTAATTATCCTTTAAGGCCTCATTTTTGAAAAAAAATCGAGTTGCAAAGCCACTACCAATGCCAGGAAAAAGCGGCTGTAAAAACGCGCTTTCAGTACCTTTTTGCATTGGCGTTAATGCGCGTTTAGTCGCTCTAGCTTTTAGCAGCGTTTCTCATGCCTCTATTCAAAATCGGTGGTTCCCTATGGGAGCCCACTGATTTGAACAGAAGTCGCACCAGAAGTCGGATCATGATGATTCAACTTGCGGCATGGCTTGTGTGTTGAGGATCTTGAAGGGGAACTCCTTTCCAAAATGAAAAAAAAATTGGCGTGGGGTTCCCCCCAAGATCCATACCAGACCCTTATCCGAGCATGCAGCCCGGAGGGTCAGGAAAGGGGGGGGACGAGCGAGTGCCCCCCCTTGTGAACCATACCAGGCCATATGCCCTCAACAAGTGGGGGGGCTTTGGGGCAGGGGGCCTGCACCCCCCAAAGCACCTTGTTCCCATGTTGATGAAGACAAGGGCCTCTTCCCGACAACACTGGTTATCGGGGACTGCGGGCAGGGGGCTTATCAGAATCTGGAAGTCCCCTTTACAAAGGGGGCCCCCAGATTCCGGTCATCCACCCTATGTGAATGAGTATGGGGTACATTGTACCCCTACCCATTCACCCAAAAAAATGGCAAAAATAAAAACACTACAGAGGTTTTTTAAGTAATTTATTAAGGCAGCTCCGGCGTCTCTTCCGATTTCTTCATCCTCCAGTTCTTCTCCTCCTCCGCTGATGTCTTCTTGCCATCCCTGGTTCTTCTTCTCTCTGTGATGTCTCCTGCCTCTGCCGGGTTGCCTTTGCCATGTCGTTTCTCTCCGCTGTCTTCTCCTTCTGTTCTTCCTCTGATGTTGTCTCATCACTCTCTCCCACTGTAATGCTGGGTCCGCCGTGTGGCATTACTTATATAGGCATGGGGCGTGGCCACCAGGGGATGTCACCCAGAGGCCCCTCCTCTGTGACATCATCACCCATCATGCACCGGGTGGTGACATCATAAGGGGAGGGGCCTCTGGATGATGTCACCGGGTAGCCACGCCCCATGCCTATACAAGTAATGGCACATGGCGGACCCAGCATTACAGCGGGATAGAGCATCGAGACAACATAGGAGGAAGGACAGCAGGAGAAGACAGTGGAGAGAGGCAACCCAGCACAGCCAGAATACATCGCAGAGAGGAGAAGAACCGGAGAGGCGAGGAAGACATCAACGGAGGAGGGTGAAGAACCAGAGGATGAAGACATCACCTGAGGGAGAAGAAATCAGAAGAGACGTCGGAGCCGCCTTAATAAATTACTTTAAAACCTGTGTAGTGTTTTCATTCTTGACACTTTTTTTTTGGATGAATGGGTAGGGGTACAATGTACCCCATACTCATTCATATAGGGTGGAGGACCAGGCTCTGGGGGCCCCTTGGTTAAAGGGGGCTTCCAATTTACGATAAGCTCCCCGCCCGCAGACCTCGACAACCACCAGCCAGGGTTGTTGGGAAGAGGCCCTTGTCCCCATCAACATGGGGACAAGGTGCTTTAGGGTGTGGGGCGCAGGCCCCCCTGCCCGAAAGCACCCCCCATGTTGAGGGCATGTGGCCTAGTATGGTTCAGGAGGGGGTGTGCTCGCTCATCTCCCCCTTTCCTGATCTGCCGGGCTGCATGCTCAGGTAAGGGTCTGGTATGGATCTTGGGGGGGACCCCACGCCATTTTGTCTGGCATAGGGGTTCCCCTTAAAATTCATACCAGACTGAAGGGTCTAGTATTGTCTTGGGGGGAACCCCAGGCCAATTTTCTTTTCATTTTGGCAAGGGGTTCCTCTTCAAGATCCTCAGCACACAAGCCGCGCTGCAAGTTGGATCATCATGATCCAACTTCTGGTGTGACTTCTATTCAAATCAATGGGCTCCCATAGGGAACCACTGATTTTGAATAGAAGCATGACAAATGCTTGACGAGGCTTAACGTGGCTGTATCCAGCCTTAAGCTGCGTTTAGCAGCTTTTACCAGTGTCAGGCGTTTTTACAGCTCTAACGTCAGTCATCGGAACGTGCTGGTCTTGGGGTTTTTTTGGAGCTTAAAAAGCCTATGCCACTTACAGCTCCTAAAAGCCTACGTTTGCATGAGCCAGTAGAATAACACGGAGAGGTGTTTTTAAGCTGCAAAAAAAAACACCTGACGCTCCTCATTCATTTTCAGCTTTTAGAAGCATTTGAACTTCAGCACAGTCATATATCTGTCATGGCTTATAGAAATTCCAAGAAAACACATTACAGTTCTTACCTTCACTATCTATATTTATCCATATACTGTATTTACCCATACAGATCTTTCATAGACATCTTCATTCAGAGCTGTTTTTAAAAAAGATTTTACAAACAAACTTTTTTTTTTTTTTATTATTTCCAAACACATTGTAGCCTTTTGAATAGCTTTTTTAATGCATTATTCATGCAGCAAGCCTGGTTTATGTTATACCAACTATATTATAGGAAATACTGTGTTTGATCATTTTGGTTGGAAAACTTTATGCATTTCCAAACATCCTGTATAGGTTCAGTTTTTTTAAGTTCACTTCTAGTTATGAGCACCTTAAATTTGTTCTTTCTTACCCCATGCCCTATTATTTTAATATTTCCAATTATCCTTGCTAACTCTCATTCTTTGGTTTCCCTATCTTTTCTAATTTTTTATCCCTCAGATCCTAGTTTTTCTTTGCTGCCTTACTGTATAAATGCTTATACTTATACACACAAAAAAAAAAAAAAATCAAACATAAATTAAAAATTGTTATGCTCTCTTATTTACTTACCCTAAGGGACAACTGTAGATGCAGGTGCACATACAGTGCCTTGAAAAAGTATTCATACCCCTTGAAATTTTCCACATTTTGTCATGATACAACCAAAAACATAAATGTATTTTATTGGGATTTTATGTGATAGACAAACACAAAGTGGCACATAATTGTCAAGTGGAAGGAAAATGATCAATGGTAATCAATTTTTTTTACAAATAAATATGTGAAAAGTGTGGCGTGCATTTGTATTCAGCCCCCTTTACTCTGATACCCCTAACTAAAATCTAGCAGAACCAATTGCCTTTAGAAGTCACCTAATTAGTAAATAAAGTCCACCTGTGTGTAATTTAATCTCAGTATAAATACAGCTGTTCTGTGAAGCCCTCAGAGGTTTGTTAGAGGACCTTAGAGAACAAACCGCATCATGCAGGCCAAGAAACACACCAGACAGGTCAGGGATAAAGTCGTGGAGAAGTTTAAAGCAGGGTTAGGTCATAAAAAAATATCCCAAACTTTGAACATCTCATGGAACACTGTTCAATCCATCATCTGAAAATGGAAAGAGTATGGCACAACTGCAAACCTATCAAGACATGGCTGTCCACTTAAACTGACAGGCCGGGCAAGGAGAGCATTAATCAAAAAAGCAGCCAAGAGGACCATGGTAACTCTGGAAGAGCTGCAGAGATACATAGCTCAGGTGGGAGAATCTGTGCACAGGACAACTGTGAGTCGTGCACTCCATAAATCTGGCCTTTATGGAAGAGTGGCTAGAAGAAAGCCATTGTTGAAAGAAAGCCATAAGAAGTCCCGTTTGCAGTTTGCAAGAAGTCATGTGGGGGACACAGCAAACATATGGAGGAAGGTGTTCTGGTCAGATGATACCAAAATTGAACTTTTTGACCTAAAAGCAAAACGCTATGTTTGGCGGAAAACTAACATTGCACATCTACCTCAACTCACCACCCCAACCGTGAAACATGGTAGTGGCAGCATCATGTTGTGGGGATGCTTTTCTTGAACAGGGACAGTGATGCTAGTCAGAATTAATGGGAAGATGGATGGAACCAAATACAGGGCAATCTTAGAAGAAAACTTGGTAGAGTCTGCAAAAGACTTGAGACTGGGGCGGAGGTTCACCTTCCAGCGGGACAACAACCCTAAACATACAGCCAGAGCTACAATGGAAGGGTTTAGATCAAAGCATATTCATGTGTTAGAATGGCCCCGGCAAAGCCAAGACCTGAATCCAATTGAGAATCTGTGGCAAGACTTGAAAATTGCTGTTTATAGACGCTCTCCATCCAATCTAACAGAGCTTGAGCTATTTTGCAAGGAAGAATGGGAAAAAATGTCACTCTCTAGATGTGGAAAGCTGGTAGAAACATCCCCAAAAAGACTTGAAGCTGTAATTGCAGCAAAAAGGTGATTCTACAAAATATGAACTCATGGGGGCTGAATACAAATGCACGCCACACTTTTCACATATTTATTTGTAAAAATTTTGATAACCATTTATCATTTTCCTTCCACTTCACAATTATGTGCCACTTTTGTGTTGGTCTATCACATACAATCCCAATAAAGTATATTTACGTTTTTGGTCATAACATGACAAAATTTCAAGGTGTATGAATACTTTTTCAAGCCACTGTATATACAGTATATATATATTGTTAGAGGCCATTGTTCTACTTTACTATGTTCTGCTTTTAAATTGTGCAGCTAGACAGCTAATTTTTAGTTAGTTTACAAAACTTTACACTACTCAGAAATTAGCACTTGTTAGGTAAAGGAAACATTCTAACCATATCCTACTCACTGAAAGTATGATGAAAGATGTTTTCCCATCTATAATTCATAGCAAAATTATACAATTAAGGTCTCATGCACAATGACATTTAAAGGTTGCAAAGTCCTCTAGCGTAAAAATTGTTGTGCTTTCCCAAGCCCGGGAAGCTGCAGGTCCCCATATAAGTGATTGGCTGTACAGAGCCCTACTAAAGTAAAGGGGATGGCTTCTGCATCAGTGTTTACCCATACATGCCTCTATGCTGTAGAGTATTTCCCTGAATACGCCACTTTTGCTATATGACATTGCAGCTTTTAAATATCTGTTTGCATGAGGCCTTAAGTAATGTGCCTTAAAAAATGTAAAACATATGCCTTGCAAAAGATGGTAAAGAAGCCTTACCTCTCCAGTGGTTAGTGAGTCATTTCTTCACTCACTTCTGTTACAGTGTGAAATATTCTGGTACATTTTTGGATGTGTTGAATAGGGATGAGCTTCGTGTTCGAGTCGAACCCATGTTCGACTCGAACATCGGCTGTTCGACCGTCCGTCGAATTGCGAACGATATGGGCCGTTCGCGCCAAATTCGTGTGGCGCGTCACGGCCCATAATTCACTGCGGCATCGCAGTGCATTGCTGGCTGATGATTGGCCAAGCATGCACTATGACCCGCATGCTTGGCCAATCACAGCGCCGTCAGTAGAGAGAGCTGTAATTGGCCAAAGCCAGGGTGGCTTTGGCCAATTATGGCTCAGGGGATTTAGTACACACCCCACACTATATAAGGCCGCCTGCACGGCGGCCCTGTGTAGTGTGTGTTCCGGTGTGCTGAGCGATAGAGAGAGAGAGAGACAGTGTCATTTGATTTGAGTTAGATAGATTAGGCAGAACAGTCAGTCAGTTAGCTGCACTTACAGTGTATTGTGTATATATATGCATCCCAGGTGTTGCATATATATATATACACTGTATTCAGTTTAGCTAGATCCGTTCCTGTTATCTTCTATCTAGACTATTTACATTCAGTGCAGTGTGTCCTGCTCACAGTGTTCAGCTAGATCCGTTCCTGCTATTTACATTCAGTACAGTGCTTCCTGCTCACAGTGTTCAGCTAGATCCGTTCCTGCTATTTACATTCAGTGCAGTGCGTGCTGCTCACAGTGTTCAGCTAGATCCGTTCCTGCTATTTACATTCAGTGCAGTGCGTGCTGCTCACAGTGTTCAGCTAGATCCGTTCCTGCTATTTACATTCAGTGCAGTGCGTCCTGCTCACAGTGTTCAGCTAGATCCGTTCCTGCTATTTACATTCAGTGCAGTGCGTGCTGCTCACAGTGTTCAGCTAGATCCGTTCCTGCTATTTACATTCAGTGCAGTGCGTGCTGCTCACAGTGTTTAGCTACATCCGTTCCTGCTGTTTACATTCAGTGCAGTGCGTCCTGCTCACAGTGTTCAGCTAGATCCGTTCCTGCTATTTACATTCAGTGCAGTGCGTGCTGCTCACAGTGTTCAGCTAGATCCGTTCCTGCTATTTACATTCAGTGCAGTGCGTGCTGCTCACAGTGTTTAGCTACATCCGTTCCTGCTGTTTACATTCAGTGCAGTGCGTCCTGCTCACAGTGTTCAGCTAGATCCGTTCCTGCTATTTACATTCAGTGCAGTGCGTCCTGCTCACAGTGTTCAGCTAGATCCGTTCCTGCTATATACATTTAGTGCAGTACGTCCTGCTCACAGTGTTCAGCTAGATCCGTTCCTGTTATCTTCCTACTGACAGGCAGGCTTGTCTGGTTACAGTATATAAAGCTACCTGAAGAAAATTACAGGTGTTCTTTTTGATCCTATTAGTACCACGGTCAGGCAGCTAGACTATTTACATTTAGTACAGTGTGTCCTGCTCACAGTGTTCAGCTAGATCCGTTCCTGTTATTTACATTCAGTGCAGTGCGTCCTGCTCACAGTGTTCAGCTAGATCCGTTCCTGCTATTTACATTCAGTGCAGTGCGTCCTGCTCACAGTGTTCAGCTAGATCCGTTCCTGCTATTTACATTCAGTGCAGTGCGTGCTGCTCACAGTGTTCAGCTAGATCCGTTCCTGCTATTTACATTCAGTGCAGTGCGTCCTGCTCACAGTGTTCAGCTAGATCCGTTCCTGCTATTTACATTCAGTGCAGTGCGTGCTGCTCACAGTGTTCAGCTAGATCCGTTCCTGCTATTTACATTCAGTGCAGTGCGTGCTGCTCACAGTGTTTAGCTACATCCGTTCCTGCTGTTTACATTCAGTGCAGTGCGTCCTGCTCACAGTGTTCAGCTAGATCCGTTCCTGCTATTTACATTCAGTGCAGTGCGTCCTGCTCACAGTGTTCAGCTAGATCCGTTCCTGCTATTTACATTCAGTGCAGTGCGTCCTGCTCACAGTGTTCAGCTAGATCCGTTCCTGCTATATACATTTAGTGCAGTACGTCCTGCTCACAGTGTTCAGCTAGATCCGTTCCTGTTATCTTCCTACTGACAGGCAGGCTTGTCTGGTTACAGTATATAAAGCTACCTGAAGAAAATTACAGGTGTTCTTTTTGATCCTATTAGTACCACGGTCAGGCAGCTAGACTATTTACATTTAGTACAGTGTGTCCTGCTCACAGTGTTCAGCTAGATCCGTTCCTGTTATTTACATTCAGTGCAGTGCGTCCTGCTCACAGTGTTCAGCTAGATCCGTTCCTGCTATTTACATTCAGTGCAGTGCGTCCTGCTCACAGTGTTCAGCTAGATCCGTTCCTGCTATTTACATTCAGTGCAGTGCGTCCTGCTCACAGTGTTCAGCTAGATCCGTTCCTGCTATTTACATTCAGTGCAGTGCGTCCTGCTCACAGTGTTCAGCTAGATCCGTTCCTGCTATTTACATTCAGTGCAGTGCGTCCTGCTCACAGTGTTCAGCTAGATCCGTTCCTGCTATTTACATTCAGTGCAGTGCGTCCTGCTCACAGTGTTCAGCTAGATCCGTTCCTGTTATCTTCCTACTGACAGGCAGGCTTGTCTGGTTACAGTATATAAAGCTACCTGAAGAAAATTACAGGTGTTCTTTTTGATCCTATTAGTACCACGGTCAGGCAGCTAGACTATTTACATTTAGTACAGTGTGTCCTGCTCACAGTGTTCAGCTAGATCCGTTCCTGTTATTTACATTCAGTGCAGTGCGTCCTGCTCACAGTGTTCAGCTAGATCCGTTCCTGCTATTTACATTCAGTGCAGTGCGTCCTGCTCACAGTGTTCAGCTAGATCCGTTCCTGCTATTTACATTCAGTGCAGTGCGTGCTGCTCACAGTGTTCAGCTAGATCCGTTCCTGCTATTTACATTCAGTGCAGTGCGTCCTGCTCACAGTGTTCAGCTAGATCCGTTCCTGCTATTTACATTCAGTGCAGTGCGTGCTGCTCACAGTGTTCAGCTAGATCCGTTCCTGCTATTTACATTCAGTGCAGTGCGTGCTGCTCACAGTGTTTAGCTACATCCGTTCCTGCTGTTTACATTCAGTGCAGTGCGTCCTGCTCACAGTGTTCAGCTAGATCCGTTCCTGCTATTTACATTCAGTGCAGTGCGTCCTGCTCACAGTGTTCAGCTAGATCCGTTCCTGCTATTTACATTCAGTGCAGTGCGTCCTGCTCACAGTGTTTAGCTAGATCCGTTCCTGCTATTTACATTCAGTGCAGTGCGTCCTGCTCACAGTGTTCAGCTAGATCCGTTCCTGTTATCTTCCTACTGACAGGCAGGCTTGTCTGGTTACAGTATATAAAGCTACCTGAAGAAAATTACAGGTGTTCTATCCCAGCTTAGTGCAGCTACAGGCCATTAGTATGTCTGGAAGGCCAAGAAGGAGAGGCAGACAGTCACAAGCCAATAAGAGAGGGCAAGCAGGCTCTGTGTCTAGTGCTGGTCGTGGAGACGGTGCATCCTCATCAGCACGTGGCCATGGGACACGCTTGGCCTTTTTTTCTGCAGCTGGCCGTGTTGAGCCGCAACATGCGGAAGACTTGGTCGAGTGGATGACCAAGCCGTCCTCATCCTCCTCATCCTCTCTCACCCATGCCCAGGGTGCTTTGTCTGGCAAAGCAGCGGCCTCTTCCCTCAGCTCAATGTCATCAGTGACTCCTTCCCTAGCCCCACCATGTCCTCCTGAGGATTCCCTCGAACTGTTTGACCACAGTGTTGGGTACATGCTCCAGGAGGATGCCCAGCGTTTGGAAGGCTCTGATGATGATACTGAGCTCAATGAAGGCAGTAACATGAGCACGGACAGAGGGGGTGCCCAAGAAGGACAGCAATCTGGCAGTCATGCTCCCCCTGCTGCAGCATACTGCCAGGTTTGCTCCAGTGATGAGGAGGGAGGGGATGATGAGGTCACTGACTCAACGTGGGTGCCTGATAGGAGAGAGGAGGAGGAGGAGGAGGAGGAGGAGGTGGCACATCACCAACTAGGCAGGATGCCCTCCAGGGGCCAGCCTAAGGGCAGCACATTGACTGCATCACACCCCAAAGCTCCACATGTGCAGGGCGCTGCAGTCTCTGCGCGTTATTCAAAAAGTTCTTTGGTGTGGGCCTTTTTTGAGACGAGTGCATCAGATCGCACCGCTGCTATTTGCAATATATGTCTCAAGCGTATCTCGCGTGGCCAAAACATCTCCCGCTTGGGTACCACATGCTTGACCAGACATATGTTGACCTGCCATGCAGTTCGTTGGCAAGCGTATCTAAAAGACCCACACCAAAGAACAAAGACGATCTCTCCTTGCTCCTCATCAGCTGAGATTTCCAACCCCACTAGACCTTCAGTCCTCTCTGCGACCTGCAGTGAGAGGAATGAAGGTGTAGAATTAGGTGTGTCACAGCCAAGTACTTATGGGCAATCTGCTTTGGGTACACCGACGTCAGATTGTACCAGGCAAATTTCCCTGCCCCAGCTGCTGCACCGCCGAAAGAAGTTTGCTCCCAGCCATCCACATGCCCAGCGGTTGAATGCTAGCTTGGCAAAATTGCTAGCACTTCAACTGCTGCCTTTTCAGTTGGTAGACTCTGCCCCCTTCCGTGAGTTTGTGGAATGTGCGGTTCCTCAGTGGCAGGTACCCAAACGCCACTTTTTCTCACGGAAGGCGATTCCGGCTCTCTACCGGCATGTGGAAGGCAATGTCCATGCCTCGCTGGACAGGGCGGTCAGCGGTAAGGTGCATATTACCGCTGACTCATGGTCCAGCAGGCATGGACAGGGACGTTACTTAAGTTTCACGGCGCATTGGGTGACTCTGCTGGCAGCTGGGAAGGATGCAGGACAAGGTGCAGTAGTGTTGGAGGTTGTTCCGCCACCACGCCTCCAAAATGCTGATTGTGACACACCTCTCTCCTCCACCCCCTCCTCTTCTTCTTCCTCCATGGCCTCTTCCTCGGAACCAGCGGTGCTCCGTAGGCGTTCAAGGGGCTACGCAAGTACGCAGGCCAAAAGATGCCATGCGGTGCTTGAGCTGGTGTGCTTGGGGGACAGGAGCCACACTGGGGCAGAGGTTCTGTCAGCTCTGCAGGGGCAGGTTCAGAGGTGGTTGACGCCACGCCAACTTAAGGCAGGAATGGTGGTTTGCGACAATGGCACCAACCTCCTCTCTGCCCTCCGACAGGGACAACTGACCCATGTGCCCTGTTTGGCTCACGTCCTTAACTTGGTGGTGCAGCGGTTCTTGGGCAGGTACCCGGGCTTACAGGATGTCCTGAGGCAGGCCAGGAAAGTCTCTGTGCATTTCCGCCGGTCATATAATGCCAGTGCTCGGCTGACGGACCTCCAAAAGGAGTTTAACCTGCCCAAGAACCGCCTAATCTGTGACATGCCCACCAGGTGGAACTCGACGTTGGCCATGCTGCAGCGGCTGCACACGCAGCAGATGGCCATCAATGAGTACCTGTGCGACTATGGCACCAGGACAGGGTCAGGGGACCTTGGTTTTTTTTCCCCACGCCAGTGGGCCATGATCAGGGATGCATGCACTGTCCTGTCACCATTCGAGGAGGCCACGAGGATGGTGAGCACTGACAGTGCATGCATCAGTGACACTGTCCCCCTTGTCCACCTGTTGGAGCACACGCTGCGTGGGATAATGGACAGGGCACTTGAGGCAGAACAGAGGCAGGAAGAGGAGGACTTCCTTAGCTCTCAAGGCCCCCTTTATCCAGACAGTGTTCCTGCGTGCCCGCCGATCACACAGGAAGAGGACGAGGAGGAGGAGGAGGAGGAGGAGGAGGAAGATTGTGTCAGTATGGAGGTGGAGCCTGGCACTCAGCATCAGCAGTCTTTAAGGGATCAGTCCCAAGGAACACATGGACTTGTACGTGGCTGGGAGGAGGTGGCTGCGGACGTTGTTGTCCTTAGTGACCCAGAGGACTCCGGACCGAATGCCTCAGCAAACCTACGCTGCATGGCCTCCCTGATCCTGCAAAGCCTGCGTAAGGATCCTCGTATTCGTGGTATCAAGGAGAAGGACCAATACTGGCTGGCAACCCTCCTTGATCCACGTTACAAGGGTAAGGTTGCGGACCTTATCTTGCCATCGCAGAGGGAGCAGAGGATGAAACATCTTCGGGAGGCCTTGCAGAAAGGTCTGTGCAACGCGTTCCCAGAGACTGGGAGGTTACAAACTCCTGTTTCTGGACAACGTGTTGCTGAGGCTTCGGTCAGTCAAAGAAGGAGCGGTGGAGAAGGTGGCCGTCTGACCGATGCGTTCAGACAATTTTTTGGTCCGCAGCCCCAAGGTATGATCGGTTCCAGCAACCATCGCCAGCGTCTGTTTTACATGGTGCAGGAATACCTAGGGGCAAGATCAGACTTGGACACCTTTCCCACCGAAAATCCTCTGGGTTACTGGGTCTTGAGGATGGATCACTGGCCAGAGCTTGCACAGTATGCAATTGAGCTACTGGCCTGTCCTGCATCCAGCGTTCTTTCGGAACGCACATTCAGTGCTGCTGGAGGCGTGGTAACCGATCACAGGGTGCGTCTGTCCACCGACTCGGTCGATCGGCTGACCTTCATAAAAATGAATCAGTCTTGGATCACCACCAGCTACCAAGCACCTGATGCAGATGTAACCGAATAATTTTTTTTGAAATCTCAGATCCCTTCAAAGACTGCCTATGCTGATGCTGAGTGACTATCCCTGAGTAATTATCCTCTTCCTCCTCAATCATCACGCTGATAGCTTGTAAGAACATTTTTGGTTCTGGGCGCCACCACCAGTGCCTAAGGCACAATTTTTCAGCCCCTGTTTAACAGGGGCGTGTAATTACAATTTTTGATGTAATACTTTGCAGCAGGGCTCGTTCCTGCATTCCAACTAGAGTGTCTGTGAGGGGTTGCAGTGTTGTGGCACCAGCACCAGTGCCTAAGACCCAATTTTTCAGCCCCTGTCTAACAGGGGCGTGTAATTACAATTTTTGATGCAATACTTTGCAGCAGGGCTTGTTCCTGCATTCCAACTAGAGTGTCTGTGAGGGGTTGCAGTGTTGTGGCACCAGCACCAGTGCCTAAGACCCAATTTTTCTGCCCCTGTCTAACAGGGGCGTGTAATTACAATTTTTGATGCAATACTTTGCAGCAGGGCTTGTTCCTGCGTTTCAACTAGAGTGTCTGTGAGGGGTTGCAGTGTTGTGGCACCAGCACCAGTGCCTAAGACCCAATTTTTCTGCCCCTGTCTAACAGGGGCGTGTAATTACAATTTTTGATGCAATACTTTGCAGCAGGGCTCGTTCCTGCGTTCCAACTAGAGTGTCTGTGAGGGGTTGCAGTGTTGTGGCACCAGCACCAGTGCCTAAGGCCTAATTTTTCAGCTCCTGTTCAACAGGGGCATGTAATTACAATTCTTGATCTAATATTTCACAGCAGGGCCCTGTGAGGGCTTACAGTGTTTTGGCCACAGCAACACCTAAGGCCCAAATTTCTGCTGAGTATATAGGGTAGGACCCTACTTTCAAACATCTAACTTACAAACGACTCCTACTTGCAAACGGAAGGAGACAACAGGAAGTGAGATGAAATCTACCCCTAAGGAAGGGAAATTCTCTCCTGTAAGAGTTAATATGGGAAAACAATTTTTCCTTTCCACTGATGCTTTCCAATCCTTGTTCCACAAAAAAACCCAAATTTTCAAAAAACATTTTTCATTGGGACAAAAAAGTGAGGTGAAATCTTCTGAAGAGGAGGAAAGACGCAAAACAAATGTCACAGGGGTGATAACCCTTCCCTATGTTTTCCAAAAAGCTTAGAAAAGATTTTTTGGCTGGAGCTAAACACATTAAAAATGTTCAAAATTACAAACAGATTCTACTTAACAACAAACCTACAGTCCCTGTCTTGTTTGCACCGCCTGTATACTGCTGTTCAGAGTATATAGGGACCTTTCCTTATTTTAATTTGGGTGCGGGGTTCCCCTTAATATCCATACAAGACCCAAAGGGCCTGGTAATGGACTGGGGGGTACCCATGCCGTTTGTCTCACTGATTTTCATCCATATTGCCATGACCCGACATGACATTAAACCCGCAAGCAGTTTTAAATGAGATTTTTTCCTTTAAAAATGACATTTGGTGCAGGGACTGTTCTAAACATGGGAAACACGCGTCACTTTACAGGCATACTATAGACACCCCCCAGGTACGATATTTAAAGGAATATTTCACTTTTTTTTTTTTACTTTAAGCATCATTAAAATCACTGCTCCCGAAAAAACGGCCGTTTTTAAAAGTTTTTTTTGCATTGATACATGTCCCCTGGGGTAGGACCCGGGTCCCCAAACCCTTTTTAGGACAATACCATGCAAATTAGCCTTTAAAATGAGCACTTTTGATTTCGAACGTTCGAGTCCCATAGACGTCAATGGGGTTCTAACGTTCGTGCGAACTTGCGGTCCGTTCGCGGGTTCTGGTGCGAACCGAACCGGGGGGTGTTCGGCTCATCCCTAGTGTTGAATGCTTGGTTTCATGCTGTGCACTGTGGTTTCTCTCGCCGTCTACTATGCCAATACTTTGTCCTCACTGCCTGCCAGAGTGGTAAGTGTACTTATTTTTCAGAGTGCACATTTTAAAAGTTTTTTCCATGTGAAAGGGTCAATTCAAGCTAAACATAACATAACTTTTTATTATTTATTACAGATATACATATACAATGCCTTGAAAAAGTATTCACACCCCTTGACATTTTCCACATTTTGTCATGTTAAAACCAAAAACGTAAATCTATTTCATTGGGATTTTATGTGATTGACCAACACAAAGTGGTACATAATTGTGAAGTGGAATAAAAAGGAAAAATGGGTTTCGTTTTTTTTTACAAATAAAAATGGAAAAGTGTGGCGTGCATTTGTATTCAGCCCCTTATACTCTGATACACCTAACTATAATCTAATGGAACCAATTACATTCAGAAGTCAACTAATTAGTAAATAGAGTCCACCTGTGTGTAATTTAATCTCAGTATAAATGAAGCTGTTATGTGAAGCCCTCAGAGGTTTGTTAGGGAACCTTAGTGAACAAACAGCATCATGAAGGACAATGAACACACCAGACAGGTCAGGGATAAGTTTGTGGAGAAGTTTAAAGCAGGGTTAGGTTTTAAAAAAATATCCCAAGCTTTGAACATCTCACGGAGCACTGTTCAATCCATCATCCGAAAATGGAAAGAGTATGGCACAACTGCAAACCTACCAAGTCATGGCCGTCCACCTAAACTGACAGGCTGGGAAAGGAGAGTGTTAATCAAAGAAGCAGCCAAGAGGCCCATGGTAACTCTGGAGGAGCTGCAGAGATCCACAGCTCAGGTGCGAGAATCTGTTCACAGGACAACTATTGGTCATGCTCTTCACAAATCTGGCCTTTATGGAAGAGTGGCAAGAGGAAAGCCATTGTTGAAAGAAAGCCTTAAGAAGTCCCGTTTGCAGTTTGCAAGAATGTGGGGGACACAGCAAACATGTGGAAGAAGGTACTCTGGTCAAATGACATCAAAATTGAACTTTTTGGCCTAAAAGCAAAATGCTATGTGTGGCAGAAAACTAACACTGCACACATAAGGATTATGAATACTTTTTCAAGGCACTGTACATGGCCAATTTACACAGGGGTCAATATTCTACCATCATGTCTTTGGATCGGGCAATATAGGCAATTCAAAGTCTCCTATAAAAGAATGCATAAGCAGAGGTTACCTAAAGTGACAACTACACGTCTAAACATCCAGCAGATTAAGAGATATACACATCTGGCCTAACATGCAAATCCCAAGTTTTCCTGTAAAAAAAAATTAGACCAGTCCCTCCCACCACCCAAACCTCTCTAATTGTGCTTTAATATGATGGACAGATTCGCTGAGCAATAGAGATGCCTAGAAGGCAGAAGGTTTATTTTTTATACGTAAAGTGAACATTTGTGCAGTGCCTTGAAAAAGTATTAATACCCCTTGAAATGTTCCACATTTTGTCATGTTACAACTAAAAACGTAAATGTATTTTATTGGGATTTTATGTAATAGACCAACACAAAGTGGCACATCATTGTAAAGTGGAAGGAAAATGATTAATGGTTTTCAACATTTTTTACAAATAAATATGTGAAAAGTGTGGCGCGCATTTGTATTTGTAGTCCCCCTGAGTCAACACTTTGTAGGACCACCTTTCGCTGCAATTATAGCTGTCTTTTAGGTATGTCTCTACCAGCTTTGCACATCTAGAGAGCTTCTTTGCAAAATAGCTCAAGCTCTGTGAGATTGGATGGAGAGCGTCTGTGAACAGCAATTTTCAAGTCTTGCCACAGATTCTCAATTGGATTTGAGTCTCGACTTTGACCGGGCCATTCTAACACATGAATATGCTTTGATCTAAACCATTGCATTGTAGCTCTGGCTGTATGTTTAGGGTTGTTGTCCAGCTGGAAGGTTAACCTCCACCCCAGTCTCAAGTCTTTTGCAGACTCCAACAGGTTTTCTTCTAAGATTGCCCTTTATTTGGCTCCATCCATCTTCCCATCAACTATGACCAGCTTCCCTGTCCCTGCTGAAGAAAAGCATCCCCACAACATGATGCTGCCACCACCATGTTTCACAGTGGTGATGGTGTGTTCCGGGTGATGTGCAGTGTTAGTTTTCACATAGCATTTTTCTTTTAGGCCAGAAAGTTAAATTTTGGTATCATCTGACCAGAGCACCTTCTTCCACATGTTTGATATGTCCCCCACATGGCTTTTCGCAAACTGCAAATGGGACTTCTAATGGCTTTCTATCAACAATGGCTTTCTTCTTGCCACTCTTCCATAAAGGCCAGATTTGTGGGGTGCAGGACAAATGCCGCGTACACACGAGCGGACTTCACGGCAGACTTTGTCTGGCGGACTTTACAATGGACTTTCTGAATGAACGGACTTACCTACACACGATCAACCAAAGTCCGACGGATTCGTACGTGGTGACGTACGGCCGGACTAAAACAAGGAAGTTCATAGCCAGTAGCCAATAGCTGCCCTAGCGTCGGTTTTTGTCCGTCGGACTAGCATACAGACAAGTGGACTTTTCGACCGGACTCGAGGCCGTCGGACAGATTTGAAACATGTTTCAAATCTAAGTCCGTCAAACTCTTGAGAAAACAAAGTCTGCTGGAGCCCACACACGATTGAATTGTCTGAGGAAATCCGGTACGCCGGACCAAGTATGCCGTAAAGTCCGATCGTGTGTACGCGACATAATAGTTGTACTGTGGACAATTTCTCCCACCTGAGCTGTGAATCTCTGCAGCTCCTCCAGAGTTACCATGGGCCTCTTGGCTGCTTCTCTGAATAAATGCTCTCCTTGCTCGGCCTGTCAGTTTAGGTGAATGGCCATGTCTTGGTAGGTTTGCAGTTGTGCCATACTCTTTCCATTTTCGGATGATGGATTGAACAGTGCTCTGTGAGATGTTCAAAGTTTGGGATTTTTTATGACCTAACCCTACTTTAAACTTCTCCACAACTTTATCCCCGACCTGTCTAGTGTGTTCCTTGGCCTACATGATGCTGTTTGTTCACTAAGGTTCTCCAACAAACCTCTAAGCCTGGGTTTACACTTGTACAACAAACGCTCCGACATTGGGAGCTCATGTCGCATGACGTGTGAAAATCAATGTTTCCCTATGAGAGCCGTCTTAACTGGTCCAACACAAGTTGGTCCGACTTTGAGGTCGGGTTCACACTGGTACGACAAATGCTCTGACATTGGAAGCTCATGTCGCATGATGTGTGAAAATGAATGTTTCCCTATAGAAGCTTAACTGGTCCGCCACAAGTCGGTCCGACTTTGAAAATGCTCCATGCACTACTTTGGTCCGACTTTGATCCTACTTCAGCCCATTGAACATCACTAAAGTCGGATCAAAGTCGGATCACCGTCTTGACTGATCCGACTTTGGCATGCAACTTGTGCTCTGATGATCTTGAAGGGGAACTCCACGCCAAATAAAAAAAAAAAAAAGAAACGGCATGGGTTCCCCCTCCAAGAGCATACCAGGCCCTTCGGTCTGATTTTAACCTCCTTGGCGGTAATCCCGAGCGTGACTCGGGTCTGACTTTTTCTGTCAGGAGCGGTAACCCCGAGTCACGCTCGGGGTAGCAGTGCAGAGCATCCAGCGGAGCCCTTACCTTCTCCTGGGTTCCAGCGATGCCCTCCACTGTCCTCGGCTGTGCTCCGCTGTGATCGCCAGCGCGATCACAGCATCTCACTTCCTAGTTCCGTTCCCTGCGAGCAGCAGCGGCGCACGGGAGCGGAACTAGGCGGGAAATTCAAAGTTGAAAAGTTCAAACACAAAACACACATATAAAAAGAGGTGATACAGTGTAATCTGAGAGGATTACATTGTATCATCTCAGATCTCACTGATACAGTGCCCCTTGCCCCAGTGCCCATTGCCTCCAATAAAATATTGAGATGGAATCCAAAAAGCGCCATTTCGCTACAAAATCGCCTTTGGAGCAGTTGAATGACAGCGACAGCGACAGCGACACGGAGTTGCTCCCAGAACTCAGCGATAGCGAGTCGTGGGGAGATTTGTCGTCTGACACTGAGCTGACAAGTGACAGCGATGACAGCGGTGATGATCCTACACCTGACATCAGCGACGTGCGCACTTGGTGCCCTATTGAGTGCGATACGGACCAGGTAGCGCCCCCAAGATTTCCCTTCACTGGATCACCTGGGATGAAGGTCGAAGTTGAGCGTGGCAACCCTCTGGCATACCTGCAATTATTTCTCACAGAGGAGGTAATTGAAAAAATTGTCCTAGAGACAAATCGCTACCAAGAGCAGCAATCCGCTACGCTGCATGCCAGGTTTTCCCGAAGCAGAAGGTGGGAACCGGTGACTAAAGAGGACATCTGGCTGTTTCTCGGACTCATTATTCTTCAGGGGGTGGTGGGGAAACCACGCCAGAAATGGTACTGGACCACCAACAAGTTATTGGCCACTCCGTTTTTTGGTACTGTGATGTCCGAATACCGTTTTTCCCTCATCATGAAATATTTTCACTTCACTAACAATGAAGAGTTTGATGAGGCCACGCATCCTGCGCCCAAGCTAAAAAAAATCTGGGAGGTATGCCAAATTATTGGGAACAATTTCCAGCGGGCCTACGTGCCAGAAAGGGACGTCAGCGTGGATGAGAGTTTGATGGCCTACAAAGGACGCCTAAGCTGGATCCAGTATATTGCATCCAAAAGAGCGCGGTTTGGCATCAAATCATACATGCTCTGCGAGTCATCCACCGGGTACATATGGAACTCGGTCATTTACACCGGTAAAGGCACGAAGTTCAACCCCAGGTACAGCAATTATGGGATGGCCACATCATCTGTCCTTACACTGCTGGAGCCATTACTGAACCAGGGATATTGTGTGACCATGGACAATTTCTATACGTCGCCGGAACTGTTTGAGGTTTTGATCCAAAACAAGACGGATGCCTATGGTACAGTTAGGCCTAACAGACGTGACATGCCATCAATGTTTGGGAAAAAAAAACTAAAACCCGGAGAAATGGTTGCCTGGCAGAAGGGTAAGATGATGGCAATACGTTGGCGAGACAAGAAGGACGTGTGTCTCATGAGCACTGTGCACAATACCTCCACTGCCACGGTCCACACAAAAAGTGGGAAAGATGTGCTGAAGCCGCAAGTCGTCATAGACTATAATTGCACTATGGGAGGTGTCGACCGAGCCGATCAGGCAATGACCTTTTACCCGACTATGCGGAAACAGCAGAAAAAATATTATAAAAAGATTTTCAGGCATCTTCTGGAACAATGCCTTTGGAACGCTTACATCTTGTACCGAGCAGGGAGTGACAGGCCTCTTGTTCATTCAGATTTTATCTGGAAGGTGGCTGAGCAGATTTTTGCCAAACACCAGATGCCATCAGTTGATGCGAACAGACCTGGACGACGTGCTGTTGGTGTTGCCAACCCAGAACGCCTAACAGGTCGCCACTTTATGGACTACATACCGCCAACCCCAAAAAAGGCAGCACCTACCAGGATGTGTGTGGTTTGCTGTTCACACAGAGATGACAAGGGAAAAAAAATCCGAAAAGAAAGCAGGTTCTTTTGTCCGGATTGTGACGTGGGACTGTGTGCTGTACCTTGCTTTAAAATTTATCACACTCAGGATGTTTACTGAATTTTCTTTGTCTGACAAATTTCTTTAGTTTGTATTACATTATTGAATAAAATTATATTATTTAAAAATTTAAAATCATGATTTTGTGTTTCAAACTTTATCACATCTGGGATGTCTACTAGAGTCTTGTTTGGTCAGGTTTCAGTAAGTAATTACTAAGAATTGCAGGCCTATAATACATAGCATCAAATTTCCATGCAAAATAATTGTACCGCTTTCAGCACAAAATTCCAGACAGAATCATACCGCCAGGGAGGTTAAGGGTAAACCCCCATGCCACTTTTTCGCCCCAAAAACCATACCAGACCCTTATCCAAAGTAGGAAAAGTAGGATGACAGTCGTATGACTGTCGTGTAGTATCAGTGTGAAACCAGCCTTAGTCCTCTTTCACACTTGTATGGCTTGTCCTAGGACTTGGGACTGCAAAGTCATATGACAAGTCATTTCCCATTATTTCCAATGACTACCATTCATATTAGTATGACTTCAAAGTAGTCCCTGCACTACTTTGTTCCGACTTTGATGTGAGTTGAGGTCCATAGACCTTAAGTCCCACTGAAATTGCGTCAAAATCGCAAACATGAAATTGCAGTAAAATTGCGGCAAAATCTTGCGACTTTGAAGTCGCGGTAGTGTGAAAGGGCCCTAGGGCTTCACAGAACAACTGTATTTATACTGTGATTAAATTACACACAGGTGGACTCTATTTACTAATTAGGTGACTTCTGAAGGCAATTGGCTCCACTAGATTTTAGTTAGGGGTATCAGAGTAAAATACAAATGCACACCACACTTTTCAGATATTTATTTGTAAAAAAGTGTAAAAAACATTTATCATTTTCCTTCCACTTCGCAATTATTTGCCACTTTGTGTTGATCTATCACATGAAATCCCAATAAAATTCCTTTTGTGTTTTTGGTTTTAACATGGCAAAATGTGGAAATTTTCAAGGGGTGTGAATACTTTTTCAAGGCACTGTATGTGAATTCTTTTACCTGAATATCTCTTCAACTGAGATCAACCGATCTTTTGGTTATGTGGCTTTTCTTTAAGGTCCCCTCTGCTTACACACTTTTACATAATTTTTCAGTTTTGTCAGGTTTCATGTCAGGTTTCTTTTAACTGTGAAATGGCTAAAAGTGAATAGAGTGTGTTTACAGCTTGTATAATAAACTATTTGATTTTAATATGTAAGAGAATCCATACATATTTCCAACCCACAAAATTACGATTTTGTAGACTAAGCTTGCACACTTCTATTAACATTTATGTTACAAAAGGATTTCTTATGCCCCATTCACACTTGAGATGAGTGTCATTGGTCATTTCTTGGGAATGTTTCCTTTTAGAGTCTGTACAGGTGTTTTTGCATGCATTTCTGGCTTGAATTTACAGTGTATTTTTAGACAATAGAAGGCTAGTTACTAGGCAAGAAAGTACACAAAAAACATGCACATTTATTCATTTTCCAGCAACTCCCATTGAAGTCTATTAGGGTCAAAACGCAAAACACTGCCACAGAAAAACAAATGTACTTTCCCAAGCGACTAGCCCTCATTTACACCTGACCATTTTGTAGTATGCCTCCTAAGTCTGTTTGTATTTTTAATTGTGTCAGTTCACCTTTGTAGCACTTGTAGCTTGATACCCTATGCTCAAAAAATTGCATCCGCTCTTTTTTATGGATGTTTTTGGCCCCATAGACTTTAATAGGAGTGACAGTAAATGCATGACTTATGATCACTCTTCTTCCCTTGCTCAGCTGAGGAAACAAACACCTAAAGCTTGATACACATTCAGATACACTTGCACAAAGCTTAAAAAAATGCTTACAACTTTTCAGAAATACAATCCGCTCAGGTGTGAATGCAGACTCAGGATTCACGTGACAGTATGTTCAGGTGTGAGTGTGGGAACCATTAAATGTAATGAAAATCCTAGTGTTGCGCATTGAATCACTTTTGGTGAAATTTCAAATTGTGCTTCAGATTGCTCAGGTGTGAACAAGGGCCTTAAACTGATTTTTTTAGAAAATGCAAACTGCATTTTTGCCAAACAACCACAAAAAATAATATATCATTCTTATATTTTACAAAATAAAAACATCAAAAATGCATTGTATGTCAATATTTTATCTTACATTACAGTTTATCGTCAGAGAACTGGTAAAGCGACACTAAACACTCCAATTTAAAATCAACTCTTAATTCATTGCCAGGTACTAAGACCACGACAATCAATCAACGATATTTTACATACCCATCAAAACTTCAAATTTCCATCAAAATATATAAAATAACATCAACAGTCAAATATTTTCCTTAAAGTATTTACAAACATCACGCACTGACCTTCCATCCTTCCCCAATATACAAAAATACCCACAACCTCCCACGTATTTTAACTTCAACATTTTAACAACTATCCCCACCCACACACTCTCCCTCCATCCTATCCCTATACCAACAGAAAACACTCATATCCTCTCCCTCCATGCTGTTCCCCCACCACATCCTGTACTCACCTCTATAAAAACTCATATCATCATATCATATAGTCCTATTTACCAAACTTTTCCCACCAGCAAACCCATAGTAACGCTCATATCTTCAAGAAAATAAATTATGTACTCCAGGTTTTCCAAGCCTTAAACTTCCAAATCCTTTCTGCTTTTTCAGTTCCCAATTTTATTCTATCACAATAACCATAACAAAATAGCCATCTACTGATCATGGCCACCCAGTCTCCTAAAATCAAAATTTTCTCTTAAAAATCTAAAAAATTCTTATATTCCACAAACTGTCCTTTACACAATTCACCAACATACCTGTTACTCATTCTTACCTAAATGACACAAACCCTATACCACCATCTCATGTCAGTCTATCAATCCTAGTCAATTCAAATTTTCCCAAACAGCCCCCATAAACCTCTTGCAAAGACACACTCTTAAAAAGATATTCTCTACACTCTCTACCCTCATACACCCCTCCCTTCAATATAATTCACAATCAACCCCTCCTTCTCTGAAATTCTCTTGTCAGCAAACACCTATGTACAATTATCCATGTAATATCTTTCTGATGATTAATCAACTCTTTATCACTAACATTCTTTCATACACTTTCCACCTCACTCGCCCTCAACTCTCCTAGGCATTCCATCTCTTCTCTTCCATCCAACAAAATCATCACCTTTTTACTTTCAATCCACACTTCCTTTGACACTTCTTCCAAACTTTTTCAGTTTGTAAATGAACAGGGAGCCTGTGCAGAGCTCTTTCAGTTAATTCATTCTGTGCAGCTGAGGCTGCAGAGATGGCGATTGAGAACTGTGTATTCAATCTCTTTTCTCTGTCTCTAAAGTGAGACATGTAAATCTTGAGGTCAGAGGGCCCTCACACCCTGGCTAGTAGTGGAAACCCAGGTTGTAGTGGGGGATACCTCGGGTGGTAGTGGAAGTGGCGGGTGGTAGTGGGGTCATTGCCCTGCCTTTCCCCTCCAAAATCCTTCTGGACCCCTCTCATACTAGGCACCTCCTCTGCCTTTTTAACCTTCTCCTTCTGCACCTCCCAGTAACCCATTACCATCTGTCAATGCTCCACCTGCCCCGTGCTAGCAAAAAAATGCACAGAGGAAGAAGACTCTATCCCAGCATCCTGACTCAATGGACTAGTGCTAGAGAAATCCTCTATATTTTGAGAGAAAGGGAAGCACCTCTGACTGCTCGAGCTCTCTCTTTAGGGTGCACCGCACTACTTAATATCCTCTCTCTCCTTCTCTTCCCCAAAACTTTCTCCTGGATGGACTCTACCCTCAGCCTACAGGGGCTTTGATTCTGTCTCCTCTACAACAGAGGGACCAGTCCCAGCCAAGGCATAACTGGGTAAAAGCCTGGCTGAGTCACCAGGGTTCTCTGCCAGCCTGTGATCTGAGACCACTGGGTAAATCTCAGGCCTTTTTTCAGTAACCCTAAGGATGTAATGCACTGGCTACTTCAGCGTAAGACACAGTCCTAATAGTGTCTTCCCTGGTCTTGGCTTCTCGAGCACCCAGGACAACTGTAGCTGATGCTAGTGTTGCATTTGAACACTGCCTGGCCAGGTAAATGGCGCTGCCACAAATATGGCACCTCCTCATCTCCTTACAATCTGAAATTTTGTGTCCTGTCCAACAACAATGCTGGCATGCTACTTTGACAATGGTCCTTTTTATGCCCAAAGGCAAAACCCTGTCAGCAAAATACAGATTGTTTGGGGTACCAAAGGTAACTCAAGTTACTCCCCAAAGAAAAGCCTAAGGGAGGTGAGGCACTCCCCCCCCTCCACTTGATTGGCCTTGAAAGTGACCAAAAACTTTTGGTGACCATTAAAGGTCCCACAAACCATTAAACATTTGTCAGCTTGGTTCCTGCAAAGGAAGAATCACAGTATCTGAGCGAAAGTGCATATATCTCCTTGTCTCCAACAAAGCGATTATACAGATGCACGGTTACCAGAAGGCACAGCTTAATCTCACTACTTAGGAATGTTATCCCTTACAGTTTCTCACCCCCGATTTGTTTTTCTCCGATCAAACATGTCTGCAAGTCTACTTGCTTTCAGAATGAAACATCATACAAATTGGAAGCATTGCATGCAAAAAATACTATCTTGTGGCATTACAAAAAGGTCTTCAACAATCGTCTTTTGCAAAAAATAAAGACCCACAGACTTGCATCTCACTTTGGCAATTACCAACCATATAAAACACTCACTTAGTATTTCAGCCTTCCAAAATTCATCTTCTTGTGACCCCCGATAGAGACCCCCTTGATATCACTTCTTCTAAGTTAGTAGGAGCAGTTAACATATGTAATGGTCATGTGCACATCTCTACTGACACTTCAAGGACCTTCTGTCTTTCCTCTGCTAAATCTGTCCGACTATTGTCTTGCCATTGCTTATCAGCTTAAAATGTTTCTTTTATTACATTTTTTCTGCTTTTATGATCCAGGGTTGGATGTGTTGGCACATGATACATGTGGTGAGTGAGCATCAGAGAGTGGCTACTTTTCCACAGTGGTACTGTGTATACTGAAATGGCCATTCTCATAAAGGAAACTTCAACTGGAAGCGTTTCACAAATATTACAATTACTTTCATGAATGTGCTGACAAATGCTGTTGGTACAAAAGGACACCCATCGTAACCAATACAGGTATTGAATAATATTTTTCATTTTCTAATTTGGGTTAGTTTTCGCTTTAAGTAACTAACATGCAATATGTTTAGAGTGTTGTTTGTGCTATTATTAAAAATAACCCACAAAAAACCCTGGCACTGTGAATGCTGCAGGGATTGGCATGAAGAGTATTTCCAAGCAGGCAGCTGCTCCCATTTCAGTGCCTGACACAGAGTTTGCAAGTTAAAGGCTGTAAACAAATAACCGCACTGACAGTTTCCCTTTAGCTTGTTCGAGTTGACAAAAATCTAATGGTGCATGGAAACTCAGGGCAATTCTTCCATAACGCCAAAGAATGAGTTATCAGTCTCGTATAACTGACATGCTAACTGGTTCAGTCATTTCATATTAATGTCTCTTCACCTACCATTGTCAAATATTCTCCTAGTTAGCTGTAGGGGAAGAAATCTGCCACCACAAAACAGCTGTATACAAATTGTTTTGGAGATTAATATAATTTATGGGTTTTCTGCTTTCTGTAGTTTCATGAAGACATTTTAACATATTGCTAAGAATCATTAAATTGCTTGTAAAATGTTACAATATGTAACTGTAGCAAACTAATGCAAAATTTCTTGTTACTGTAACTTCTAAAGTTCGGGTTAATGTCAGATGCAATAATGCAATAATATTTTATTGGGTCAGTGGTCTAAAATGTAGGTGCTTATATATGAAACTTTGCCAAGTGAGAATCCACACACTGTGCTAATGGGGCCAAAGCAAAAATTATTTTTACATCACCATTACGCTTCTTCACTACAGGGACTTTAACTATTTATGGACAATACTTTCATATCTATAGAGCAGCCTTTCTCAACCTTTTCAACACAGAGGAACCCATAAGTTTCTGGTCTCAGGGAACCCCTGCTAAAAAATTACCATATCTTCAACTCAGGATACATTGTTGTGATGGTCAATGGGAAGAATGCTCCTTACACTTGTGATCATTGGGAAAAATGATCTTCTTACAGATTGCTAAAAAGATTAATGATATCAGTGGGACTTATCTAAGAGGCAGAAATTGCTCATAACTCAAGGAACCCCTAGCAACCTCTGGAGGAACCCTACAGTTCCATGGAACCCTGGTTGAGAAACCCTGCTATAGAGAGTGCCCACTATCGCCTCCATGTGGCTCTGTGTCATGTGACGTGATGTCACTATTAGGGCCTCAGGAGAAGCCTGAGAATACTTTTCGTCATTTGCTGCTGGGCTGCAGCGCTCTCCAGTCAAGAGGTCTGAAGGCATCATGCTTTAATTGTAAAAATAATGGAAAATGAAAATCACCTTATCATCAAGTGTAATTTAATTTACAACAAGTTGGGGTTGATTTACTAAAGCTGGAGCATGCAAAATCTTGTGCAGCATAGAAACCAATCAGCTTCCATTGTTTTTTTTTTGTCAAAACTTAATTAAACAAGCTAAAGTTAGAAGTTGTTTGGCTACCATGCACAGCTGCTCCAGATTTTGCATGCTCCAGTTTTATTCAATCAACCCCATTGTGCACTCTACCACAAAACACACCACAAAAGTCAGGTGGGTACTTGCATTATCATTATTGAAGTCAAAGGAATTGGACACATAGATACATAGCATACATAACTGTCGGGGTCCTGGTGACCAACCTATGCCCTTTGGTACCCACTGTGTGGCCTTCAAGCTTCAGTAGAAAGTGTTTTTCCTGTCCAAGTGCTTATCTGATTTTCTGTCTATGGTGTCCTTTTATGAAACTGCGGTAAAATACCGCGATTCAGTTCTCAGCCATTCTCAGAGGAGATCGCTCTCCTCTGAGTGCCTGTTTATGAAAGTGTGTAGATCGCTTCTCATTTTGGGTTGAGAAGCGATCTACAAACGCGGGGAACTCCTGAGAACGGCTCCTCTCACTGTAATCTCGTGTGATATAGCGGGATTACAGTATGAGGAAGCGTAAAAAATACAAAAGTTTAACACAAATCAGCACACATTATTCCCCAACATATTAATAAAATAATAAAGTTAAATTCCCCCTACACAATATACATTAACCTAATTATAAAAAAAAACTATTGTTTTTATCAATATTTAAAGATCATACATGTCCCTATTTAAATGTGAATGGTGTATAGTAAATGAATGTAATCCACATATGTAATGCAGCTATACACCATTCATATAAATGCAAAATACATTTATAATCATTAAAAAATAATTTTAATAAAGTATACAAGTATAAATATTTATTAATAGATTAAAATAAAATATATTTCATAATTGATAAACATAAAAACTGATAAACTGGTGCAATGCGAGAACACTGCGAATCCACTGCGGGTTCCCGCATCGCACCGACTTGCATGTCAGTTCACACTGCCATATGCGAATCGCTGGGGAGTGTCAATACATTGTTAACGACACCCCCAGTTCAGCTTCCATATCGCACTGCGAACTGACAGTTCGGACATGAATCGGATCGCATATGTGTGAACACACATGCGATCCGATTCTGGTCTGAACAGAAAAAAGGGTCCTGTGCGTGTTTGCACCGAATGCGGTGCGATATCAGCCATACTATCTGTACGGCTAATATCGCACCGCACAGACATCGCATGTAATGTGAACGGCAGTGTGCTGCGAATTACATGCAATGCCTGTGCGATGTCTGGCATCGCACAAGTGTGAACCGGGCCTAAAAGTTAACGACACCCCCAAATCATATTGCAGTGCTATCTGCAAACTCGGACAGGAATCGGATCGCATGGGTGTGAACACCCATGCGATCTGATTCTGCTGCGGACCAAAAAAAGGGTCCTGTACGAGTTTGGTCCGAATGCAATGCAAATTCAGCCATACTATCTGTATGGCTGAAATCGCATCGCACAGAGATCGGATGTGATTTGCACTGCAGTGCGGTGCGAATCACATCCAATCTCGGACACCGCAGCAGTGGGAACTGGCCCTAAATCATATTGCATTTGCACCAAAATGGTACAGGACCCTTTATTTGGTCCGCACTGGAGTCGGATCGCATGGGTGTGAACACCCATGCGATCCGATTCCTGCACCATCACATGGTTCGCACTGCAATCTGTGAAATGATCTGGGGGTGTCATTAACTTTACATTGACACCTGCAGTGGTACGCAGATGTCAATGCAGGTGTGATGTGGAAACCCGCACAGGAATCACGCTGGTTCACGCATCGCACAAGTGTGAACCCAGCCAGAGACGTGAACATCTAAAAAAAATATCCGATAGATAGATAGATAGATCTATAAATCTATCTATCTATAAATCTATCTATCTATCTATCTATCTATCTATCTATCTATCTATCTATCTATCTATCTATCTATCTATCTACACACTATAAATTCCTATCCTGCTGGTTTTGGGGTGTGTGATGGTGGGGAAGATGTGCTCTGACTGTTTGGTGAAAGAAAGAACTCAAAAGACTTCCTGCTTTCTCCAGAATACTCAGCCAGTTTCACGCTTCTCACTCTGATTCTCCACTTCTGAAATGGTGAATCAGAAAGTGAGAATTCTGTCACAGATCGCCAGTGAGGTGCTGAGATCGCACCTTCATAAACTGGCCGTTTCTGTGACAGTCAGTTACAGATTCTCACTGTGCTGAGATAATCAGCGGAGAACATGTTCTCCACTGATTATCTCAGTTTCATAAACTGGTAATGAGCTGAGATCAGTGGCGAGACTCGGGATCGCAGCTGATCTGTTTCATAAAAGGACACCCAGGTGCTTATCGGGTCACTGTGCTTAAATAGGTACTTAACTGATCACTTGCTTGTTCACTTGTAGGCAGGTGCAGTCTATTTTCTCTACTGCAGGTGGCGCCCATCTGCAGCGTGCAGGAGTAAGTCAAGAGGAACCTAGTTCCTCTATGGTTTCCTAGGTCACAAAGAGGCAGCATCCGATTGGATGCTGGCACCTCATGTGACATTGGTGGCCATCTTGGGTCAGGAAGAGTCTACTTAAGACCCTGGTTCCCAGGTTTGTCGCGCATTTCACGAGTAGGGACAGGTCACCTCTATGCCAGAAACAGTACTTAGCATCATGGAGAGGTTCAAGATCAATAGGGAAAGTGCTGAGACACACCATGCTACATAGAAGCCTCCCCGCAGTTCGACTAGTTTCACGCTTCTCACTCTGATTCTCCACTTCTGAAATGGTGAATCAGAAAGTGAGAATTCTGTCACAGATCGCCAGTGAGGTGCTGAGATCGCACCTTCATAAACTGGCCGTTTCTGTGACAGTCAGTTACAGATTCTCACTGTGCTGAGATAATCAGCGGAGAACATGTTCTCCACTGATTATCTCAGTTTCATAAACTGGTAATGAGCTGAGATCAGTGGCGAGACTCGGGATCGCAGCTGATCTGTTTCATAAAAGGACACCCAGGTGCTTATCGGGTCACTGTGCTTAAATAGGTACTTAACTGATCACTTGCTTGTTCACTTGTAGGCAGGTGCAGTCTATTTTCTCTACTGCAGGTGGCGCCCATCTGCAGCGTGCAGGAGTAAGTCAAGAGGAACCTAGTTCCTCTATGGTTTCCTAGGTCACAAAGAGGCAGCATCCGATTGGATGCTGGCACCTCATGTGACATTGGTGGCCATCTTGGGTCAGGAAGAGTCTACTTAAGACCCTGGTTCCCAGGTTTGTCGCGCATTTCACGAGTAGGGACAGGTCACCTCTATGCCAGAAACAGTACTTAGCATCATGGAGAGGTTCAAGATCAATAGGGAAAGTGCTGAGACACACCATGCTACATAGAAGCCTCCCCGCAGTTCGACTATCAAGACAGTCATTCTTGGCACACCTGAGACCTTCTGGTACTACTCTTTTCTCTTACATCCTGTGAGTGTTCCCAGTTGGGTGCCCTCCCGGGCTTGTTGTGTATTGCCAAACCTCAATATTTCTGTACAGTTCCATTTTTTGCAACCAGACTCTGAGTGTTTTCTGCCACTAAACCACGCTAAACCTATTCACACACTATCTGATCACTGAACAATGAGAGGAACCAGTCCTGGACATCCCATAAGGCTTCTGACCAGTGAGATAAACCTGTGAACTCCTTCCCTCACTGTGCTACTTATGAGGTCAGAGAAAGTGCTCTCTGTAGTTCATTATGAGAACAGTACAGCAGTTTCCACAGTGCCAGAACTCTACTGTGGTACATGCACCTGCCGAAACCAGAATTTGGGCCAGTAAAGGAAAAATATTCATTTTATTTGCTTCTGCTAGATAAAAATTTATCTGCTAGATACATTTTATTCTTACATATTTTTTTCTTTTAAAGTTCATCCTCTGCTGGTATCTGCTGACAGCTCACATCCTGTACTCCAGCTTCCATCTTGAAGGGGTCTGCAGCAGCTTGGTTAATTCCGCTGTATGTGTTTTAAGTGATTGCTTTACCACCAGTGAATGTTGAAAGTCACATTTACAAATTTTCTTCAAAGTGTTTTTCAGAAAAAGCAAGGTTGTTATTGTGCATTAGGTCAATGACAACCAGTGAATCCAGAGGAAATGTGAGTTATATGAATATTGAACTCACCCTATTTTCTCTTTTCCACTGATTCACCGCATAAAAATTTCAAATGAAATGGTTTCCAGACTCCTTTAATCTAAGCCAAAGGTCAACTGCAATCACTTATATATTAGGATAATACAGACAGTAGGTATCAAAAGAGCTTTTTTTTTTCTTAGATCAGACGGGAGCCAGGAAGTATCTATCCAGTGACCACTGACATCAAATTAAAACCATAAAAAGTTAATTCACCACATCTCAACACATACAGGGATATCATAATAAGGTCCAGATTTCTGCGCAGGCCACACAGAAAATGACATAGGGTCATCCAGTTTTCCATGTATCATGCTGCTAGTAATCAGCAACACTGTATGGCAGTGTGCTTACCATTATTGCCCTAGTAAAGCCTGTGCATTTTCATTGGTGGCATATTGTACTGTGTATTCACAGAGCACGCACACTGGGTCCATATCCCTGTAATAGAGTAAATGAAGAGAGTAACTAGGCGTCCCGGGAGCCGCACATCAAGTCAAGACCTGCTGTATGATAGTGAATGGCAGTCTCAGCCTGGACCCCTGCCAGGCCACGCTCCCAGCGCATTTCACTCCATCCACCGAAGCTTACTCATGGGAATGAGTAAGCTTCAGAGGGCAGAATAAAACACATTGGGGCATGGCCTGGCAGGGGTCCAGGCTGAGACTGCCATTTACTATCATACAGCAGGTCTTGACTTGATGTGCGGCTCCGAGGAGACCTAGTCACGAGCTCCTGTCCCGGCCAACACTCACAGCAGTGGGCAAAGGCAGGGCTGGCCCTATTATGGGACCCAATGGGATCATGGCTCCAGGTGGCATTTAACAGGGGGCGGCAGCCAGGCCAGCAAGAAGTTGCGTAGTGTGGGGGTGCAGGGGGTGTCGTGGCCCCGGGTGCGACATTTAGGGGGTGAAATTTCACGCCAGTATGTGTCACTACTGGCTGCCTCCTCCTAATTTTAAGTTCCTGTGTCCCCCGCGCTCCAGCCGCCATGTTCAGTGTCCAGAGCCCTGTGATTGGGCGTATGGGGGTCATGTGAGGCGTAGGGCTGGCCTGTCCGCGATCGCAGTTGCGCCTAAAGTCCCGCCTCCGGACATGACCCCCATACGCCCAATCACAGCGTGCCGGACACTGAACATGGCGGCCAGAGTGCGGGGGACACAAGCAAAAATGTGAGTGTACAGTGTAGTGTAGTGGACGGTATAGTGGTCAGTGTAGTGGACAGTGTAGTGGCCAGTATAGTGGTCAGTGTAGTGGACAGTATAGTGGTTAGTATAGTGGTCAGTGTAGTGGACAGTATAGTATAGTGGTTAGTGTAGTGGATAGTATAGTGGTCAGTGTAGTTCTCAGTATAGTGGACAGTACAGTGGTCAGTGTAGTGGACAGTATAGTGGCCAGTGTAGTGGACAGTATAGTGGTTAGTATAGTGGTCAGTGTAGTGTACAGTGTAGTGTAGTGGACGGTATAGTGGTCAGTGTAGTGGACAGTGTAGTGGCCAGTATAGTGGTCAGTGTAGTGGACAGTATAGTGGTTAGTATAGTGGTCAGTGTAGTGGACAGTATAGTATAGTGGTTAGTGTAGTGGATAGTATAGTGGTCAGTGTAGTTCTCAGTATAGTGGACAGTACAGTGGTCAGTGTAGTGGACAGCATAGTGGACAGTATAGTGGTCAGTGTAGTGTAGTGGACAGTATAGTGGTCAGTGTAGTGTAGTGGACAGTATAGTGGTCAGTGAAGTGTACAGTATAGTGGTCAGTGTAGTTCTCAGTGTAGTGGACAGTATAGTATAGTGGTCAGTGTAGTGTAATGGTCAGTGTAGTATAGTGGTCAGTGTAGTGTACAGTGTAGCATAGTGGTCAGTTTAGTGTACAGTATAGTGGTCAGTTTAGTGTACAGTATAGTGGTCAGTGTAGTGTAGTGGACAGTATAGTATAGTGGACAGTACAGTGGTCAGTGTAGTATAGTGGTCAGTGTAGTGGACAGTATAGTGGTCATTGTAGTGTAGTGGACAGTATAGTGCAGTGGCGCTTTGTTCGGTACGGAGGCGCTGCCCATTGATTTCAATGGGCAGGGGTGCTTTAGGAGCGGTGTATTCACCGCTCCTACAGCGCTTCAAAGATTTAATTTAATTTTAGTTATCATGATATAAAATAATGAATGTGGGAGCCTTTTGGTGGGCGTGATTTTTTTTTGGGGGGGGGGGGCAGCATTTCATTCTTGGTCCCAGGCAGCACAATGTCTTGGGCCGACACTTGTCACAGGACTTTATTCCCATACAGCCTGAGTGGCTCACACACATATCCTTGGTTCGCAAAGGTAAATGAATAGTTAGAACTGATTTTAACTGGCAGTAAGCAGGTGCTGCTTTTTAAGCCTAAAGCCACGTACACACGGGCGGACTTTTCGACCAGACTGGTCCGATGGACTTTCCGACGGACTTTCAACGGACTTTTGACGGACTTCAGAAGGACTTTTTTAAGGAACGGACTTGCCTACACATTATCACACCAAAGTCTGATGGATTCGTACGTGATGACGTACACCGGACTAAAATAAGGAAGTTGATAGCCAGTAGCCAATGGCTGCCCTAGCGTCAGTTTTTGTCTGTCAGACTAGCAGACAGACGAGCGGATTTCTGGGTCCGGCGGAGTTACGACGTAAAGATTTGAAGCATGTTCCAAATCTAAAGTCCATCAGATTTTCGACTGAAAAAGTCAGCTGAAGGTCCGATGAAGCCCACACACGATCGGATTGTCCGCCAGACTCGGTCCGTCGGACCAGTCCGGTCAAAAAGTCCTACCGTGTGTACGCTGCATAATACACACAATGAGATTATCAGATGAATGATCATCCATTTTATTTTATTCTTTTGCATACTAGTTTCCATATCGAAAATTAAGAGGCTATTAAAGTACGAAAATTCTCGTACGATGAGTAAGTGATGTAATGTGCTGTATTGTATTTCTATTGTATTTTCGGATGAAAACTTTACTAATTAAACGAGAATTGTACGAACTTGTTTTTTCTGATCACGTTTACTGGGCTTTAAGATCAATATTTTTTTTTGTAACCCTCACCTCTCCTCCTAGGTCATCCTTGCTGCCTAAAAACTCTCCTTCCAAGCATATTCCATTTACACCCGAGTCAAGCGGAAACGCACAATCCTGATTATGTTTTTTTGCACATTTTTCATGCATAAATGCAGAGGGCAGTCTATTCACTTGAATGGGCTGCCCTACACACGACAAACGCCACAAAGTAGAACCTTTTGGGTTGCAGAGCGTCATGTGTTTTTTCAGTGTGCATATTGGCATGTTTATAGCACGTTTTGTTGTATGGCAATACAAAATATTTTACAGCGCACACATACAAGAATGACATTTCCTGCAGGGCTAGTTAAAAACACCTGAACATATTCAAAAAATATGGGGGTTTGGTCACACTATATGGTCATATAGTGCTAAGGCCACTTACTGCGACAAAGTACCCCGAATTAGTGGGTCCTACTCTAGTAATAGAATGGAAGATCCTTTGTCTCAACCATGGGAGCTGAACTCCTCTATGTGGGAGAACTGAAAGGGATACATCCTAAACACTGGTGGCCACTTTATGACCATATAGTGTGACCAAACCCCCGTATTTTTTGAATATGTTCAGGTGTTTTTAACTAGCCTTGCAGGAAATGTCATTCTTGTATGTGTGCGCTGTAAAATATTTTGTACTGTTTGTAGGTCTTATAGCAGCACCATCTTGAATTCAAACGCATTGTATGGTGTGCCCCCCAAATATGTTCTTGTATATTGTAATAGGCCCTGACCAGGTCTTTTGGGCTGGAGCACCCCTCCCCCTCCTCATTACCTCCTATTTAGTGGCCACCAGTGTTTAGGATGTATCCCTTTCAGTTCTCCCACATAGAGGAGTTCAGCTCCCATGGGTGAGACAAAGGATCTTCCATTCTATTACTAGTGTAGGACCCACTAATTCGGGGTACTTTGTCGCAGTAAGTGGGCTTAGCACTATATGACCATATAGTGTGACCAAACCCCCGTATTTTTTGAATATGTTCAGGTGTTTTTAACTAGTCCTGCAGGAAATGTCATTCTTGTATGTGTGCGCTGTAAAATATTTTGTACTGTTTGTAGGTCTTATAGCAGCACCATCTTGAATTCAAACGCATTGTATGGTGTGCCCCCCAAATATATTCTTGTTGTATGGCAAAACATGCTTCTGCTAACCGTGATTGGGGTGTTCTTAACAATTAGGCTGCCTTCACATCTGTGCATTTCCAAGCGTGTGGCAACCTGCACAAAAAAGTGTCATTTTCTGTGCATTTCAGAAACACACTGCAAACACACATTGCGCTTGTGTCGCCATAATGGCACGCTAATCGTAATTGGGGTGTCATTAACAATTAGGATGCATTTGCATCTGCCCATTCTTGAACGCGAGGCAGCCCTCAAAGAAAATGTTTGCGTTGCCGCAAGCTTTGGAAACGCACTGCAAATGCACATAAAGCTTGCGTTGCCAAAATGGCATGCTAGCCATGATTGGGATGTCATTAATAATTAGGCTGTATTCACATCTGTGTGTTTCTGAATGTGCAGCAACCCACACAGAAAAGGCGCGCTTTGCCGTGCGTTTGAGATATGCGCTGAGAACCCACATTGCGCTTGCATCTCCATAATGGCAATGCAAATGCGATGCGCACTGCAGTGCTTTTCTGAAGCGCACGGCAAAGTGCGCTCTTCTGTGTTGGTTGCTGTGCGTTAGAAAACACACAGATGTGAATGCAGCCTAATTACTAATGACACCCCAATCGCGGTTAGCAGACGCATGTTTTGCCACGCATTAGTTGTGCGACAAAATGTGCTACAATCGTGCCACAATACTCACTAAATAACGTGCGACATTCCAAGACCAAAAAGGTTCTTGAGCTGCTTTGGGTTTCCTTACAAATTGGTTGCCATATGCACGATAAACGTTTATGCATGAAAAACAGGAATGTGTGTTTTACTTGAACATACATTTCTGCTATGCTTGAGTGTGAATGAAATGTGCTTGAGAGGAGAGTTTTTAGGCAGTAAGGGTGACTTAAGAGGAGAGGTGAGGGTTAAAATAACCACTGATCTTATCAAAGTCGCAACAGAAATGGCTTTTTAATTAAAGTTGATAACTTCTGTGAGTTAATATAGAAATCTATGGGGCTGAAATTAGTCGTTGGATTGCTTTTACAAGCAGCGGAAGGGGACATCCCGCCTCTCTCCACCTTTTGTGGCTCTCCCGTCCCACCGGGAAACCCGAGTGTTCAGCTGGAAATTCTGCCGGCTTACCACAGAACTTGTGGAGGACCAGAAGGTCTCCAATGAGCTATATAGTGACAAGCATTTTCATCATTTCAGGTTTCCCCGGTGTAAACAGTGCAATTTTTCAATTTGGAAAACATCTGAACACACCGATCTTGATGTAACCAGAGGCTTGTAAGGGCAGAGGAGACATCTGGGGTCTAATAGACTCCAGATCTCTTCATGAAGAGTACCTGTCACTGCCTATTGCTGTCACAAGGGATGTTTAGATACAGCATACAGCAATAAAAATAATTTTAAAAAATATTAAGGATTAAAGAAACAGTGTAAAAAAAAGTCTTAAAGATTTCACCATGCAGGGGAACAGAGGAGAGGAAGAGGATTGTCGGCTGCCGAGGAACACCGCTGGAACAGCTTTCATTTCAACAGCAGTGTGTTCCCACTCGGCATCACATACAGCCCCACCCCCTGGCCCGGGAACTTTGATACACGTCGCTCATCCCAAGTGATCTGTCTATCAAAGTCTTGGGACCAGGGGGCGGGGCTGTGTGTGACAGCGAGTGCGGGGAACACTCGGCTATTGAAATGAAAGCCGCTAGTGATATTCCCTGCGCTCTGATGATCCGACCACCTGCTCTCCTCTCTTCCCCTCCACGAGCGCTGGGAGAAGGACTCCCATACAAGCCGTCTGCTGGCAGTGCTCGCCTCCCTGCTCCCAGACAGCCCTTCCTCGCCAGCCCTCAAAATCCACTTGCAAAATGCGAGCAGGCGAGTGGAGTTTTTGAGGGCTGCTATATATATATATATTTTTTATCTGCTATAGTTTTTCCTCATACGTTGCTACTTTGACGTTAAATACCGGGGTTACAGCAGCAGCTAGCTTTTACAAGTATACTTTTGTTTAAGAAACAACACTATAGTGACAGTTCTTTATGTACAGTAATTACAAAATAACAAACCTGTTTCTGCCTCTCATATACATACCAGAATTAAGCACCTACCTGGTCTAATAAGGTATCAGATATCTTACTTGTTCACCTGCAGACTGCCTGCAGCATCTTTCCTTAAATTCAAACCTAAATAAAATGTTATTTCTACTCCATGGTAATTGTTCTTGTGTGTAAATAAAAATAAAGAATAAAAATTCTTCAAAGTTCTTCTTCCCCACTCTACTCACATGGGTCACTGGCAGGTCTATGGACACAACAGAGCCCTGCAGAGTGTTTGCGCATGTGTTAAATCCCACAAACCCCAGCTAGGGTTGCCACCTTTTCTTCAAGCCAAACCTGAACACTTTCACGGCGCACTGCAATTTTTTTGTAGTACACACTATAGGATTGTAAAATACCTGGGACACCTTTTGGGTCACCCAAAGAGAGTAGTAATGAGGTGTGCTATGGCGAACAGTGGCTGTGGCCAAATTGCATTAACAGTGTGGGGGGGGGGGCTTAAAGGGGCATGGTTAAATAAAACAAAAGCATTCGTGTACCCATAAAATATAATTTGATTAATAAAAGAAATGTCAGTTAAAATATGAAACTAGCCTACCTTAAAGGTGGACACTGTCAGCCAGTAGAGCAGTGGATGGTGTCAGAAGATCAGTGGATGGCATCAGTAGAGAAGTGGGCAGTGTCAGTAGGGCAGTGGATGGCATCAGTAGGGCAGAGGATGGCATCAGTATGGCAGAGGACGGTGTCAGTAGACCAGTGGATGGCATCAGTAGAGCAGTGGACGGCATCAGTAGGGCAGTCAATGGTTTCAGTAGAGCAGTGGACTGTGTCAGTCGGGCAGTGGATGGTGTCAGTAGAGCAGTGGACAGTGTCAGTAGAGCAGTGGACGGTGTCAGTAGAGCAGTGGATGGTGTCAGTAGAGTAGTGGATGGTGTCAGTAGAGCAGTGGACTGTGTCAGTCGGGCAGTGGATGGTGTCAGTCGGGCAGTGGATGGTGTCAGTAGAGCAGTGAACAGTGTCAGTAGAGCAGTGGACGGTGTCAGTAGAGCAGTGGACGGTGTCAGTAGAGCAGTGGATGGTGTCAGTAGAGCAGTGGACAGTGTCAGTAGGGCAGTGGACGGTGTCAGTAGGGCAGTGGACGGCAGTGTTGCCAACCCGCCGAAGTGAAATTTACTGGCAGAAATTTACAAACGGTACCAATTTTTTACTGGCAAAAAAAAAACATGAAATTTACTGATGGATCCACATTTTTTATGTGGATCCATAAAAGTGCAAAAAAGTACCTAAAATGACTGTATTTAGTGATAAGCAGTGCAAATATCAATATTTAAACACATAGCTAGTGCTATTATCAATGTGTTCAAGTTAAACAAAAGTCAAAAAACACATTTCTCAATTTACATGAAGGTCAGGATACTATAACCCAGCCAGCACAGAGTTCTTCCTTACATCAGAGTCTGCAGGATGATGACCAGAGGCTACCTTCCCACGAGTGAATACACCAAGGTAATGGGGGGATTACTAATATAGGGGGGAACCTTTATATCGGTGCCCCCTTACATCATTGTATTTACTCCCCCCCTTACATCAGTGACCCCCTCCCTCCCAGACTGGCCTGGCCGCACTGTCACTGACCTCCTCCCAGGTGCACCGTGCAGAGCTCAGTCAGATGGCTCCAGCTTGACGGCTCTGGATTTATTGTATAGTCTCCTCTCCAGAGTCCACACATATCTGTCTCTTCCCATAACCCCCATCCCGGCTGCGCTCCCACTCTTGACTCCTTTCTAGGATCCCCTCAGAGACTGCAGACATGATAAAAGACAAGAGATGGTCAGAGGCTGTGGACATGATACAGGAGATGGACAGAGGCTGCGGACATGATACAGGAGGTGGTCAGAGGCTGTGGACATAATACAGGAGGTGGACAGAGGCTGCGGAGTGTGGACATGATACAGGAGGTGGACAGAGGCTGCGGAGTGTGGACATGATACAGGAGGTGGACAGAGGTTCAAGGACATGATACAGCAGGTGGACAGAGGCTGCAGACATGATACAGGAGGTGGACAGAGGCTGTGGACATGATACAGGAGGTGGACAGAGGCTGCAGATATACTACAGGAGGTGGACAGAGGCTGCGGACATACTACAGGAGGTGGACCGAGGCTGCCGACATACTACAGGAGGTGGACAGAGTCTGCGGACATACTACAGAAGGTGGACAGAGGCTGCGGACATACCACAGGAGGTGGACAGAGACTGTGAGCATACTACAGAAGGTGGACAGAGGCTGCGGGCATACTACAGGAGGTGGAGAGGCTGCGGACATACTACAGGAGGTGGACAGAGGCTGCGGGCATACTATAGGAGGTGGACAGAGGCTGCAGGCATGATAGTGTCCTGCTCACCCTCTCACAGTAGCCTCCTCCTCTGCCCACCATCATATTACTTCTCCACATCATCAGTGTGCTGTGGACTCCTCCTGTGCCCCTTTCACCTCTCCACAGGTCAGGGCAGCACAGTGCTGCCCTGACCTGTGGAGAGGTGAAAGGGGCACAGGAGGAGGACACAGCACACTGATGATGTGGACTGGAGAAGTAATATGATGGTGGACAGAGCACCTCAGTCTCGCTGCTTGGCATGGCTTCAGCCTCCCGGCTCCCAGTAATGTCCTCCTCTCTCTCTGTCCCCCCAGAGTTTCAGTCACTCTCCTCCCCCTCCTCACCATTACCCCTGGCTGATCGTCTCCTCTGCCTATGATCAGTGCACTGTCTGCAGGACAGGAGTCGCCAGCCGCCGTGGTTTCTCGATTATTCAAAAATGGCGCTGGGCAGCGCAATTACGTTACTGTGCATGTGCCCCCTGGTCAAGCGCGTACAAGCTTTCCCGAGCCCGGCCAGCTTCAGAACAGTGCAAGCGCAGTTGCATGGTCGGCTCGCGGCCATCTTTTTTACAGGCACCGCTGCCCGTAACGGACTTTAACGGGCAGCCCAAAAAAGGGGTTAAGTTTACGGGCTGCCCGTAAATCTACAGGCGGTCGACAACACTGGTGGACAGTGTCAGTAGAGCAGAGGACGGTGTCAGTAGAGCAGTGTACCTCCACCCAAAAACCTGAATCAGCTCTACTGAACCCAACCCCATACAAACTGTTCACAAACTGGCACTGTGCATTCTACAACCCTTTCAAGCAGCTTTTAATTACAAAAAAAGCCAAGAAAAAATCAAAGCAATCCACAGGCACCCCACAAATAGAGAAGAAAATAACAGATTAAATATCAGAAAGTGCCTGTGCCCCCAATAGAGACCTCTATTACAGCGAGACAAAAAAAACCTTACCTTCCAGGTGCAAAGATGTGTGTGTGTGAACCTGTTAGGGGCGGAGTCTGTAATACCATTCTTTCTCCTGCAAAAGCATCCCTGGTTGCTAGGACATCAGCCAGTGGCCCTCCATCCACTGTCTCTGGCAAGATTGGCACCGGCAACTGGGTGGGAGAGAGAGAGCGCACAAACAGACAATGCAGTGTGACCCGGCTGCAGGACATTAGCCCCGCTGGAGTGGGAGAAGAAGGGGGGACTGCATTCTGTTTGGGGGTAGCTGACAGAGGGGAGTAGCTGACAGAGGAGAGGGGTAGCTGACAGGGGAGGGGGGGTAGCTGACAGATGAGGGGGGTAGCTGACAGAGGGGAGTAGCTGACAGAGGAGGGGGATAGCTGACAGAGGATGGGGGTAGCTGACAGAGGAGGGAGCAGGGTAGCTGACAGAGGAGGGGGGTAGCTGACAGAGGAGGGGGGTAGCTGTAAGAGGAGGGAGCAGGGTAGCTGATAGAGGAGGGGGGTAGCTGACAGAGGAGGGAGCAGGGTAGCTAACAGAGGGGGAGTAGCTGACAGAGGGGGGGTAGCTGACAGAGGAGGGAGCAGGGTAGCTGACAGAGGAGGGGGGTAGCTGAAAGAGGAGTGGAGTAGCTGACAGGGGGGAGTAGCTGACAGAGGAGGGGGTAGCTGACAGAGGAGGGGGGGTAGCTGACAGAGGAAGTTGGGTAGCTAACAGAGGGGGTAGCTGACATAGGAGGGGGGGAGCTGACAGAGGAGGGGTAGCTGACGGAGGAGGGGGGTAGCTGACAGAGGAAGGGGGGTAGCTGACAGTGGAAGGGGGGTAGCTGACAGTGGAAGGGGGGTAGCTGACAGAGGAGGGGGGAGCTGACAGAGGAGGGGGAGAGTAGCTGACAGTGGAAGGGGGGTAGCTGACGGAGGAGGGGGGTAGCTTACAGAGGGGGGGAGCTGACAGAGGAGGGGGGAGCTGACAGAGGGGGAGCTGCAAGGGGGGGGTAGCTGACAGAGGAGGGGGAGGGTAGCTGACAGAGGGGGGTAGCTGACAGAGGAGGGGGAGAGTAGCTGACAGTGGAAGGGGGGTAGCTGACAGAGGAGGGGGGTAGCTTACAGAGGGGGGGGGAGCTGACAGAGGAGGGGGAAGCTGACAGAGGGGGAGCTGCAAGGGGGGGTAGCTGACAGAGGAGGGGGAGGGTAGCTGACAGAGGGGGGTAGCTGACAGAGGAGGGGGAGAGTAGCTGACAGAGGAGGGGGGTAGCTGATAGAGGAGGGGGATAGCTGATAGAGGAGGAGGGTAGCTGACAGAGGAGGGGGGTAGCTGACAGAGAAGGGGGTAGCTGACAGAGGAGGGGGGGGGGCATATATCCTCTTAACCCCCCAATCACTACAAATTTTTTACATGGTTCTCTTTCCCAGGCACTCTCTCCCCCTCCTCCCTGTCCATCTACAAAGCATAGCAAACTTTGTGCAGACCTTCAGCGCGTGTCCCTGCTCCCTTTCCTCCTCCTGTGTGTGTTTATACAGAGCGGAGAAGGAGGAGGGGGGAGCTTTGATCCGCTGATACTCGGCCATTCTGAAACAGGCTGCTGTCGGGAGGGGGAACAGATCAGATGGCGAGCAGACTCCTCACTCCCGGTGCAGTCCAGTGTGAATGATGTGTCTGGGTCTGAAGAAGATGAAAACCCAAACACATCATTCAAAAACCGGACTGTCCGGGAGAAAATCGTACAGGTGGCAACCCTAACCCCAGCACATGTGCAGATAAGCCACACTTCTTTTCCAGGTCCCATAGACCAGTGGTCATCAACCCTGTCCTCAGGGCCCACTAACAGGCCAGGTTTTAAGTATTACCTTGGGGAGATGCAGACTAGAATACTGCAATCACTGAGCAGCAAATGATAGCACCTGTGATGTATTTCAGTTATATTGCAAACCTGGCCTGTTAGTGGGCCCTGAGGACAAGGTTGATGACCACTGCCATAGACCTGCTGCTTTCTGTGCATGTGTGGAGGGTTTCTTGAAATTTCGCAAGTGTGCAGACATGCCACAGGTGCGCTGTCAGGGCCTATAGCCCTGTGGTGTGTCTGTGCATACTTGAGATACAAGCCGATATTGGGCCGGTCATGTCATCCTCACCTAGGTATTTACTGCTAAAAAGAAATCCAATTGTGTAAGGGAGAGGGGAAGAGGCAGATCAAAGGAAGTCATATTGATAGATGAAGGTCGGCTTTAATGTTAGCTAATCTTCCCCTTGCTCTTAATCACTTTACTCTTTGTAGGCTTGTGATGCTGTGATGAAGGTAACAGATCTCCTCAGTTCAAGTCATCTGCCTCTGACCTCACAAAAACTGTCAGCAGTAAAGTCTGATATATTTCCTGCTGATCCACCTCCACTCACTGAGGTACAGCTGGGATGCTTCTTTGTCATCATTAACAGGTTTACCATGCTGCATACTCTTCTACCCACTCAGTCTGTACCTCCAGAGATTTCTTCACACATGGTTCCCCAAGACTGCTGCTGTTGTACGTTTCACAGCTTCAGCTGTTACAGCTGCCTAATGCAGACAAAATACATTTTCTGAACTATGAATTGTGGCAGAGGAAGGCTCTGTCACTGTAAGAATATAGCAACGTGTCACACAGGATTGGCATTTAGGGTTAATTTGAGGTATAGAACTATAATTCCTGAGTGGAGAAAGGAAAGTTGTGTTTTTGGCTTTCTCCAGATTCTGTAGTTTTGGATTGGAACAGTCAATCTTGTGTCTGGAGTTTACCAGTTGCCTGCAATCTGTGTGAGTACACAGGTGTGAGGGGTCATTATATACTCAGGTCTGAGGATAGCTCAGAGCTACCAGTTTGGAGACAGCTTTCAGTTTGGAGACCTGTCCCAGTGTGGGAGACAGAAGGTCACATTGAGGGGTCAGGAGGCCCCAGCCAGAAGCCACGTGACAGAGGTCTCATGGAGGGGTCAGGGGGCCCCAGCTAGAAGCCACGTGACAGAGGTCTCATCAAGGGGTCAGGGGGCCCCAGCTAGAAGCCACGTGACAGAGGTCTCATCAAGGGGTCAGGGGGCCCCAGCCAGAAGCCACGAGACAGAGGTCTGATCGAGGGGTCAGGGGGCCCCAGCAAGCAGCCACGAGACAGAGGTCTCGTCGAGGGGTCAGGGGGTCCCAGCCAGAAGCCATTACCAGAGGTCTTATCGAGGGCTCAGGGTAGGATTGCCACCTATCCAGGACTCACCCAGGCAGTACGGGTTTGGAATTCTCTGCCCGGATTTCTGTCCGCCCTAGACCTGGACATACCAGTGGCAGCCCTGCAGCACCAATCCTCCTCTCCCTTACTGTCAGCTTCCAGAGCTTTTAATAATATGGGAAGGGGGCGCTTTAACTCCCTGTACATGCTTTTCCCCTCCTCCACTGTGGATCCTCCAGCCTCCCCCTTGTGCAAGAGCCCGGGATCGTCTGTCCTGGTACAGTGAGTGAAGGGAAAATGTTTTCAGCAGAGTGGAGAACACAGAAGCAGCAGTGCCAGCCTGCCCAGAGCTCCATTGCAGACATCGAAGCTGTACGGGGATTTCCTTCCCCTACTGTGAGTCAACCCCTCCCCCTCCGGGGCTGCTATGTGTGTAAATGGCTCTGGATGTGTTCACACCCACTACACACCATTTACCTTCTCCATAGGGAGGAGGGGGCAGCAGTGCCTGCAGTCTTCCTGGCCAGTGATCTTTTTTTCTACTAGAGAAGGGGGGGTGAGCAAGTCCCCCCCCCCAATCACCCACTGCAGTTCTCCTTTTTAACAGGTGAGAGAGGGAGGGGAGTTCCTATCTTCCTGGATGGGGGTCCCCTTATATCCCCCCTGCAGGTGGTCTTCTATAACTGGAGGGGGGAGAGAGGGGAATTCATGTATTGGGGTCCCTTCTTATAACCCCCCTCGCCTCTTAGCTGGGGATCTTTTACTGGGAGGGGTCCTATATTCCTGGATGGGGATCCTTTCTTATCACACCCTGCAGTCTTTCTAGCTGGAGCTCTTCTTTAACTGGGGGAAGGGAGGGGGGTTTCTGTATTCCTGGGTGGGGGGTTACCTTCTGATTACTCCCCTGCAGTCAGATTATCCAGGGTTCTCCTTTATCAGGAGGGAGGGGGGGTTCCTGTATTCCTAGATGGGGAACCCATCTCATCACCACCCTGCAGTCCTCTTGGTCATGGGACTCCTTTAACTGGAATTGGGTTCCGGTATTCCCAGTTGAGTGTGTGTGTTTATGTGGGTGGGGGGGGTGGGGGTCCTTGACTCATTTGGCACTATTTTAGCACATGCCATAACCATCCCATATGTTGCAGCTTGGCACTGCATGTACTTTTATTAGCCCCGTCTACTACTCCCCCTGGGAGGGCGCATTTTGACATCTTTTTTCCTGGGCCGACTTTGTCCCGCCACTGGCTGCAAGGGAGCCACAGTGGGATTTGTCGCTAAAAGTAGATTTTGCTTCTCTGATCCCCCCGTGTACTGCTCTTCCCATCCCGATTGTTCAATCTAAATGGCACCTCAATGTACATTGTTATTGGACGTGTGTTGCTGTGCAATACATGGCAACCCACTAATGTGCATTGTGTTGTGGTGCACTGCAGGGCTACATGCACATTTTTGGTGTATTCTGGTGCATTAAGAATCCAATTCAGTGGTATGAAATGGCAACAAAGCCTATCTCCAAGCAAACCTCTCACGCATTTAGTGTTTTATTAAAATTGGGTATATACCTCAGACATGAAATATGAACAAAGCATATCCCTCCACAGTGTGTACTTGTCTCAATTAAGAGCACTAAGTGTCATTTCTGTCTGTTGCTTTGCTCCTCTGCTTTCAGCATGAATCGCTCCTGACACCAAGAGAAAAATGGTGACAGGGGAGGGACCTCCAGCTGACAGCATCAGCTCTGTTCCTCTGTGTGTGTGTGGGGGTGTCCCTTCCCTCCCTTCCAATCAGCTGTCAGAGCTATGCAGAGTGTAACTTCAGCTTTCCACCCAGTTTTTCTGACAGCTCATGCAAGTTGTATAAATTCTGCACTTTGAATGGATGTAGAAAAGAGAAGACTACAGATAAAAAGGCACAACTTATGTTGGAGGTTTCATCTCTGTGTATCACCTGAGGCCAGTCACTTCACTGGTTATATGTAAGGGTTTACAACCACTTTAACATATCATGTGAACCAGTATTTTACTAAGCTAAGGTTGCCATCCAGGCCTCTTGGTGGCACCATTACCGAATGCGGGTATTATCTATTGATGTACAATGCTTTTTTTGATTTTGTCAACATTGAAAATTCTCCTCTAGATCCAGGGAGGACCCAGCTGCTGGACAGCCAATAGGAAGTTATCACAACAAGCTGGTAGTGATGTAGACACCCGAAGAAGAGCCCTGCCAAGTGAACACATAGAATCAAACTTTGGGCAGGAACATCTGCCATATATTTACCTGAATAAAAGGAGCTTTTAGGTATATTTCTTTATATGCCAGCAATTGCTTAAAAGGGATAGGTGCAGGGGGCAGGCTGGAGTGGGACGTTACACTTTTTTATAATTCCTGTGAAATCAGTGTGTCCTGTTATGTACTTTGCTCTGTAATATACACTGTATATCTATTTCCTCAATCTAATGTTCTACATTTGAACACATGCAGTAAATCAAGTCTATGACACTACTTATTTCTTATTTAACAATGTATGTAGTACCAACATGTATCACAAGCTTTCTTGAGAAGATGGAGGCAGCCATGCAAAATCATTATTTAATGCCCCATCAGACAAATGCACATCCAGAACACATCCATAAGGTGTATAGTATATAGCTTAATATTATTTATTATAATTTTTAAGGGTGTGCAGTACTGTCCTAAAAGGAGGAATAATCTTTCTTCTTTTTGGGATATGTGATGGAACAAGACATGAGAATATTGTGCTACACTATGTTATAGGAAAGTTTTTTTGTTAAGTTTTGTTGTTTATTCCTTAGAAAACTAGCAGTACACTTCCTGCTATATGAGTGTGTTTAGGCACTCCTTTGTCCACAGCCTTGTAGTTGTACATCTATAGTGTGAGATCTAAGGCACTGTTGCCTTGTAATTGTAAGTCAGGCATTGTAAGTCAGTATTGGGGGAAGATCAGCTACAGAGGGACCACAAGCTGCCTTTTGTTCGGAATAGCTTCCAGAGTCCAGGTCCTCTCTATTTACAGTTTAAAGCAGATCTTCAGCCATAACATGAAAGTGTCTCCTGCTCACTCACCCCTTTATTTTTTTTAGAAAAAAGGGTTTAGACCCACTCCCTCTATACGTAATTTACCTAAGGTGTACTGTGCCTGCTGTGCCGTACTACATATCCCGGGAGGCTTTACTGTGTAATTCACAGAGGAGGAGGGGGTAGACTTAGTTGCGGAGATAACATGGGGGGGCTGGACCAAGCAGGGGCAGGGCATGAGAGGGTCTCAACAGGACAATGCTGGATCCGCTAGATGGGTGAGTATCTAAAATGTGCAGTGCCAATTTCCAGGTAAGCGGGGGTAAAAGAAAAAAACAGGGGGTGGGTGGGTGGAGACCTGCTTTAAGCTTAAAGAGATGAACATTTTATCATAAAGCGTCAAACACATGATTGTCTGCTCACCAAGAAAGTCTAGGCTAGTATAAGAGATGCAGTAATACAATCTGCTGTCTTCATAAACATGCACAAATATTTGACCAACATCTGCAAAAGCTACGGGAAGATGTTAACTCATAGTGATTAGTCATGAATTCAGAAACATAAGATAGGGGACATGTGTACACAATACATCATATTAGACTTCGACTGCAAAAAGTCAGACCACAAGGAAAGTCAAGAGTGAAGGCTTCAAGGACATAGCGGAGCTTAGTAGTCAGACAACATGCCAAAAGCAGCAGGAATTCCCCAGGGAGTTGCTCCAGCACTCTGCCCTGATGAATATTCAGACCGCACTCTGATTAGATTAGTATCCTGATGGAAGACATCGCAAAAGCAACAAGTGGCAGATGACAAATTGTAAAATGTGCTGTTCAGAGAGGACACAGCATGGGTTACCATCATTTATATTTCTAGCACTCCATCTAGTGTACCGATTCAGAGAAGCACGCTCATTAAATTGCAGACAGTGTTTTAAAATGTTCTGCTTTAAAGTCAAGTAGGAAACATATAATACAATGTCAAATAATAACCATTAAATGTAATAAAATGTTAAATGCATCATTCTTCTCCCATCACAAATAACCTTATAGGAACAGGATCCTGTAATGCCTGTATGTAAAAATATTTCATAATGTCAAAGTAATAAAAACTATTTGGTCCAAATAATTTACAAATACATTTGGAAAAGTCCTGTTTTCATAAGTACTCACCACCTTAAAGTAGTTTTAAACCTTCATATATACCCAGTGAAGTGAACAGCCTCAGATGATACACAGATATGAAACAAATCCTCCCATAAAGGTTTTACATGTATATCTGCTGTCTTCCCCTTTCAAAAGTGCAGATCGTGTTAAAAATCTTTCTTCATCTTTCAGCAGCACATAGGACAATAGCACAAGAACATGCAGAGCTGTAGTCTGAATAGACAAGCTCCCTGCTTATCTCCCTCTCAGCTCCCTCCCTGACACAAATTTTTAGCTCATGTTATATCATGTGTCAGAGAACTTCTCAAAAGTAAATCATGCTGATAACAGAGGAATGAAGCACTAGAGAGAAATGACACTTAGAGCTTTGAAGAGAGACAAGTAAACAATACAGATATACAGTCAGGTCCATAAATATTGGGACATTGACACAATTCTAATCTTTTTGGCTCTATACACCACCACAATGGATTTGAAATTAAACAAACAAGATGTGCTTTAACTGCAGACTGTCAGCTTTAATTTAAGGGTATTTACATCCAAATCAGGTGAACGGTGTAGGAATTACAACAGTTTGTATATGAGAAAAAGTGAAAAAAGTATGGCTGGAGAGTTCTCAATAGAATACGGCACCTCATCCCAATGATCAATGAAGAGCAACAATTGGGGATAGAGAAGGGGATTATAGCGGTGCCAAGGAATTTGAAGATTTGTTACACAAAATTATTTAAAAAGTATATAGTTTTATTGGTATACAAAGTAGCAAAATGTATAAAGTACAAGGGTGCAGTACATAGAAAATCACTATACAGACACGTAGAAACTACAACAACCGGCCAGTGTGTATAACAGGCAGGTTTTTTGACAGGTAATAAATTCCTACATGTTTCGCCAACTTTGGCTTCCTCAGGGAAAGATGATTATACCTGTACACTTCTGTAAATTCTAAAAAAGCAAAAAAACATGTAACAGTGTGTGCTTATAATAAACAATTAATTCATTTGTCAGTGATTTTATCAATAAATGAATGCTGGATATGACTAAGAATGACCCCCTCTCATGGATGCGCAGGTCGACACCAAAGCCCCCCAGATGGAGGAATGGGTACCTACCAAGTACTCACAGCAAGCACCAAGGGGCACACGGCACCCCGAGGGAAATCGGAGCTCCTGCGCCGCAACTATAAGTGGTTGCAGTGGGCAAAAAAAGACCTAGAGAGAAAGGAGTATGTTCAATGTATAGTATATAATATAAAAGTCCTTATATAGGATTGTTAATTCAAAACAAGGTAAGAGGGGGGGCTAGCATAGCCTCAAAATATTTACAGTATGTGTGTGGTAAAAACAAAAATGGAACACGGGGGCGCCCAAGATGCTGAATGGCTGAATGGTTTGGGAAAGATTCCACCAAGATGGATATTGTGATAGAGATGGTATTACTAGAATGGAATTGCCATACCAGGAATTTATTACCTGTCAAAAAACCTGCTTGTTATACACACTGGCTCTTTCCTGTTGTAGTTTCTACGTGTCTGTATAGTGATTTTATATGTACTGCACCCTTGTACTTTATACATTTTGCTACTTTGTATACCAATAAAATTATATACTTTTTAAATAATTTTGTGTAACAAATCTTCAAATTCCTTGGCACCGCTATAATCCCCTTCTCTATCCCCAATTGTAACAGTTTGTATATGTACCTCCCACTTTTTAAGGGACCGTAAGTAATGGGACAGATTAACAAACATCCATCAAACTTTCACTTTTTAATACTTGGTTGCAAATCCTTTACAGTTTCATCCCTGGTGATGCTCTGCCAGGCCTCTACTGCAACTGTCTTCAGTTCCTACTTGTTCTTGGGACATTTTCCCTTTAGTTTTGTCTTCAGCGAGTGAAATGCATGCTCAATCGAATTCAGGTCAGGTGATTGACTTGACCATTGCATAACATTCCACTTCTTTCCCTTAAAAAACTCTTTGTTTGCCTTCGCAGTATGCTTCAGGTCATTGTCCATCTGCACTGTGAAGCGCCGTCTAATGAGTTCTGAAGCATTTTACTGAATATGAGCAGATAATATTGCCCAAAACTCTTCAGAATTCATCCTGCTGCTTTTGTCAGCAGTCACATCATCAATAAATACAAGAGAACCAGTTCCATTGGCAGCCATACATGCCCACGCCATGACATTACCACCACCATGCTTCACTGATGAGGTGGTATGCTTTGGATCATGAGCAGTTCCTTTCCTTCTCCGTACTCTTCTCTTCCCATCACTCTGGTTCAAGTTGATATTGGACTCATCTGTCCATAGGATGTTGTTCCAGAACTGTGAAGGCTTTTTTAGATGTTGTTTGGCAAACTCTAATCTGGCCTTCCTGTTTTTGAGGCTCACCAATGGTTTACATCTTGTGGTGAAACCTCTGTATTCACTCTGGTGAAGTCTTCTCTTGATTGTTGACTTTGACACACATACACCTACCTCCTGGAGAGTGTTCTTGATCTGACCAACTGTTGTGAAGGGTGTTTTCTTCACCAGGGAAAGAATTCTTCGGTCATCCACCACAGTTGTTTTCTGTGGTCTTCCAGGTCTTTTGGTGTTGCTGAGCTCATCGGTGCATTCTTTCTTTTTAAGGATGTTCCAAACAGTTGATTTGTCCACACCTAATGTTTTTGCTATCTCTCTGATAGGTTTGTTTTGTTTTTTCAGCCTAATGATGGCTTGCTTCACTGATAGTGACAGCTCTTTGGATCTCATATTGAGAGCTTACAGCTACAGATTCCAAATGCAAATAGCACACTTGAAATAAACTCTGGACCTTTTATCTGCTCCTTGTAAATGGGATAATGAGGGAATAACACACACCTGGCCATGGAACAGCTGAGCAGCCAATTGTCCCATTACTTTTGGTTCCTTAAAAAGTGGGAGGCACATATACAAACTGTTGTAATTCCTACACCGTTCACCTGATTTGGATGTAAATACCCTCAAATTAAAACTGAAAGTCTGCAGTTAAAGCACATCTTGTTCAATGCATTTCAAATCCATTGTGGTGGTGTATAGAGCCTAAAAGATTAGAATTGTGTCAATGTCCCAATATTTATGGACCTGACTGTATGTGCTTAGTTAAAATTTCATGAATGGGGTTTACAACCACTTTAAACACTTGCTTCAAAAGCATGTACCTGTACGTGATTCTGCTTCAAGTGGTTGTACAGGGGTGATGCCTGCTGCTGCAGGCATCACCCTGATACCATTTTATAGAGCCGACGTCAGCTTTCTTCTGATCACAACCAATGCGGGTAAGCAGCCGTTCGATTGTTATCACAGGCAGCGGTAGGGGACGTCCCCCCTCCTGCCGCCTTCCGCCGTTCTGCCCAGGCTCTCCCATCCCACCGGCTGGCCGGAGACCCGAACAAAGCCAGAATCAGCTTTGATAGGGTTTCGGATCTAATAACTCGGAAGCAAAGTCACAATGTAATTTCTAGTTTACTGAAGCCTTAAAGGCGCCAGATTTAAAAAAATTCAGTATTCAAAACAGCCAAACTTGGTATTTTGAATCCTTTTAAGTGCAAAGGAGGGATTTGGGGTCTTATAGACCCCAGATTCCCCCCCAAAAATACCTGACACGTGACTATTGCTGTCACAGGGATTCCTTGTGACAGCAATAAAAGTGATCAATTTTTTTTTTAAAGGGACAGTATATAAATAAAAAAATAAAATAAAATAAATTAAAAAATTTTTTTTGAAAGCACCACTTACCCCCGTGCTCGTGTGCAGAATCGAAAGTATACGTAAGTCGCGCCTGCAATGTACTCTCCGTTTGCATTCACTGTGGTGACAAAGCTCTCGATGTATTTTTTTGTCTGGTCGGCGGATGACTACAGTATCTAGGTTAATCTTCCCCAGGTGTCATACACTGATAGGTACTTTCCAGCCATCCTGGGTGACAACTTCAGGAAGTCTGTACTAAGAGGGATCTGGAGGAACCCACGCATGGCTTCATCAACCCATTGAACCTCCTTCTCCGAGATCTCCTCTTCCAGATGAGGAGGTATGTAGAGGTATAAATATCCATATTCTTCTGCCACTTTCTTTATCACAATCCATGGTATTTTAGACAGCCGAGGCAGGGTTCTGGGATCCACATATCCGGGTAGGACCCAGGCGTCTGGAGCGTGCCAAACTGAGCACTCGGCAACCACATCCAGCTTATGGTCAGACTTGGTGCTAGGTACGGGTGTGACAGGACCTGGTGATGCTAATCAGCGGAGCTGCACTGGCTGACAGCCTTAATTTGCATACTAGCGGTAGTAGTAGAAAGAGCTTCATCCTCCTGCACATTATTGGCTCTTCATTACTTTCACCCCACTTACCGGTGTAAGACAAAGTATCCAAAAAGAGTTCCGATAGGCCGTCTGACGGAATGTCAGTTACACTCTTCGGCCGGGATATAGTTACGCTTGGCGCTTGCTTTAGTTGGCACAACTACATTATCCCCTCTAACAGCCACCGGCATCACCTCCCCCATAGGCACACTGCCCTCATTCCTCGCTGGCTTACCCATCTCCGGTGCTCTCTTTTCCGGTGGCTCGGACATTAAGGGGAGCAGTTGGGCCCAACCGCGTCCTCAAGGAGCAACTGGTGTGCTGGGTCTTGGGGTAGTCGTTGATACAGGGGTAGCAGCTTCCTGCATGACTTGGGTGATTTGGGTGATGGCTGATGGGCTCTGGATGTCACTCCTAGCGACGTTCTTGTCCCAATCGACTTGTAGTATCCTCAAACAGGTGCTCCCCGCAGCGTTCACAGACGATCGAAGGCCTCAACTGAGTGGTCAGGCCAGAACATCTCTCGCAGATCGGTCCTAAGGCCTCATAGCCTCCAGCTGTATACAGGGCAAGCTTACCCTTTGACGTGTACCGCACTCCGTTTACCAGTCAGGACAGATTTCGGATCGCTTGGACCAAAACAAACACCTGGAGCGTACTTTTTCCAATCCGCCATCTCACTCACGAACTGCGCCATCTTTCTCTCCAGCACACAATCAGACACACATGGCAGCACTTCCTTATCCTCCTCTGCAGAGCGGGAACTCCTCCCCCTGCCAATGGATTGGTGCAAATGTTCTGAGGAGCAACCCTGCCTAAACTCCAGGGTGCTACATCTATTTAATGTTTGGGGGTTTTAAGAAATTTTCTAGCAAAAAATACTAATTTAAACTTGTAAACAACAAGTGTCAGAAAAAGGCCTTGGTTAAATATTTTTGCCCAACGCTAACGTTTTTACATGTTGCCAGGTCCACAACGCTCTGCGCTGCTTCTCCAAACTTTTGGGTAGGGAAGTCCGCAGCTAAACATGACACATGAAACTAGTCTTTGACAACACAGGCTAAGGCTGCTGTCAATCTGGCTGCTAGATGAAAAATGAAGAAAAAGCAAGGGAGTGGCTTGCTGTAGGCTTCCGTTACACTCTGCATATGTGGACAGGAGTATGTAGCCAGGAGTATGTAGCATGCAAAGAGTCCACATGCAGAGGTGGCTCCATCTTGCAAGGCAGCAGGGACACTCTGGAAGTGGAAGTTCTGCACACTGATTTTACAGACACAATTTGGCTGCAAAGAATAACTGCACACAAAAAGGGGACAGGAAGGAAATAACAAGATAAGGTATAGCATTTGTATTGTTTTTCAGCAAAGGTTTGATAATACTGTAAACTCTGTTGCAACCAGGCCTATATAAGGCTGGGTTCACACTGGTGCGACACGACAGCCGTCCTACTTTGGATCCGACTTTGCCCTGCGACATGAAGCCGGCATGTGTCCGACTTTCAATGAACGGGGATCCGACTTGGATCCCCGCCAATGCCCGGCACTGTGTTTGGTATGAATCTTTAGGGGGAACTCCGCGCCAAATTTTAACTAAAAATCCGGCATGGGTTCCCCCTCCAGGACCATACCAGGCCCTTGGGTCTGGTATGGACCTTGAGGGGAACCCCCCTACGCCGAAAAAACGGCGTGGGGGTCCCCCCCAATCCATACCCGACCCTTATCCGAGCACGCAGCCCGGCCGGACAGAAATGGGAGTGGGGACGAGCGAGCGCCCCCCCCCCCTCCTGAACCGTACCAGGCCGCATGCCCTTAACATGGGGGGTTGTTGCCTTGGGGGAGGGGGGCGCGCTGCGGCCCCCCCACCCCAAAGCACCTTGTCCCCATGTCGATGAGGACAAGGGCCTCTTCCCGACAACCCTGGCCGTTTGTTGTCGGGGTCTGCGGGCGGGGGGCTTATTGGAATCCGGGAGCCCCCTTTAATAAGGGGGCCCCCAGATCCCGGCCCCCCCACCCTATGTGAATGAGTATGGGGTACAGCGTACCCCTACCCATTCACCTAGGGAAAAAGTGTCAATTTTAAAAAAAACACTACACAGATTTTTAAAGTATTTTATTAGACAGCTCCGGGGGTCTTCTTCCGACTTCGGGGGTCTCTCCGGTTCTTCTCCACGCTCTCTGGGTCTTCTGCCGGGCTCCTCCGCTCTCTTCTGCTCTTTTGCCGCTCTTTTGCTAAAGCAGAGGAGCCCGGTCTTCGGTCTTCTGCCCTCTTCTCTTCTCCTGATGTTGACACGACGCTCTCTCCGGCTAGAATGCTCTCTGTGCGCTCTGCTCTGACTTATATAGGCGGTGACCCCGCCCCCTTATGCCGTCACAGTCCCTGGGCATGCTGGGACTATGACGGCATAAGGGGGCGTAGTCATCGGGTGATGACCACGCCCCCTAAAACGTCACAGTCCCAGCATGCCCAGTGACAGTGACGGCATTAGGGGGCGGGGTCACCACCTATATAAGTCAGAGTAGAGCGCACAGAGAGCATTCTAGCCGGAGAGAGCGTCGTGTCAACATCAGGAGAAGAGAAGAGGGCAGAAGACCGAAGACCGGGCTCCTCTGCTTTAGCAAAAGAGCGGCAAAAGAGCAGAAGAGAGCGGAGGAGCCCGGCAGAAGACCCGGAGAGCGTGGAGAAGAACCGGAGAGACCCCCGAAGTCGGAAGAAGACCCCCGGAGCTGTCTAATAAAATACTTTAAAAATCTGTTTAGTGTTTTTTTTAAAATTGACACTTTTTCCCTAGGTGAATGGGTAGGGGTACGCTGTACCCCATACTCATTCACATAGGGTGGGGGGGCCGGGATCTGGGGGCCCCCTTATTAAAAGGGGCTCCCGGATTCCGATAAGCCCCCCGCCCACAGACCCCAACAACCAACGGCCAGGGTTGTCGGGAAGAGGCCCTTGTCCTCATCGACATGGGGACAAGGTGCTTTGGGGTGGGGGGGCCGCAGCGCGCCCCCCTCCCCCAAGGCAACAACCCCCCATGTTGAGGGCATGCGGCCTGGTACGGTTCAGGAGGGGGGGGGGCGCTCGCTCGTCCCCATTCCCATTCCTGTCCGGCCGGGCTGCGTGCTCGGATAAGGGTCTGGTATGGATTGGGGGGGACCCCCCCATGCCGTTTTTTCGGCGTAGGGGATTCTCCTTAAGGTCCATACCAGACCCAAGGGCCTGGTATTCTCTTAGAGGGGGAACCCATGCCGGTTTTTTATTTAAAATTTGGCGCGGAGTTCCCCCTCAAGATCATCTGAGCGCAAGTCGTGTGCCGAAGTCGGATCATGCAAGACGGCGATCCGACTTTGATCCGACTTCAATGATAGTCAATAGGCTGAAGTAGGATCAAAGTCGGACCAAAGTAGTACAGGGAGCATTTCTAAAGTCGGAACGACTTGTGTCGGACCAGTTAGGACGGCTCCCATAGGGAAACATTAAATTTCACACGTCATGCGACATGAGCTCCCAATGTCGGAGCGTTTGTCGGACCAGTGTGAACCCAGCCTAAGTCACGCTGGTTGAATGCAGCTGTCTACATGTGTGTCAATAACAGCTATTTATGGAAGGCTGCGAAGTATATTAGAGAACATTTCTAAACAATACAAAGTGCTAAGAGCATAGGCGTGTGCACTCAAAAGCTCAAACACATATCAATAAAAATATACATTTTAAGATGTATTAAAACATGCAATGTGTTAGTAGAGCAGTGGACGGTGTCAGTAGGAGACTGGATGGTGTCAGTCAGTAGAGCAGTGGACAGTTTCAGTAGACGGTGTCAGAAGCAAGGGGAATCTGCTGTGCACAGGGTGATTAGGCTGTGCCCAGGCATATCCATCACACCCTGTGCTATGGCTAAGAGCTATTGAGACAAGTGTGAGATAAAATTATGGGTTTCATTTGTCAAAGGTTTAAAAAAACTAATATTAAACATTTTTTGAAGTTTCATTATATCCATCACTAAAAATTGGAAAGTATACAGCATGATAATGACTGCATTAAAAGGCTGTCCACCTAATTCCAGTGTCCAAGTAAGGAGGTCATTAGTTACACAAGTAACCAAGATGCCAATCCTAACTATGACAAAGCTGCAGAGATCCAGAGATGAGATCCAGAGATAAATGGAAACATCTTCCATAAGAGAGATATAACCTGAACACTCAGCAACAGGTTTTATGGAAAAATGACAGAAGAATATTTTTGCTGCAAAATCCAAAAAATCTACCAGTAACCACCACTCTAACATACCCAGCTGTTTGATCAATGACCTTGATGGACATCCAAGTGACGCCTTCTAATGGTACAGTAGGATTATTTGCAGCTTTCAAGGTGAGCCAGGAGGGAACCAGGGTGGAGGCCTTCCCAAACTGCTATAGGTAGAAAGCATAGTCCATGGTGCTTACTTCTGACCAGATAAAATGAAGGTCTCTGGCACTTGGATCAGGTTTGCTGCTCTCTGAAATCACTCCACCCATTCCCCTAATTGAAGGTTTGTCCTGTTATATTTGGTATCAGTTCTAAAGCTGCTCCCAAAGGTACTATGGCTGACACTCGCCTCTGCATCCTGTGAAGAGAATGCACTTTCTATATCCTGCCAACTATACAGGATATGGAGGATATGTGTGGGTGGAGACTAATTTGGGTACCTTGTATTAGGGAACAAGTACTCACACACAGTGTATGTAGCTCTAATGTTTTTATATAACACTTGCACAGTGGTCTATAGTAACAAATAAACTGATCTTTAGCACTGATATAAACAGAGCATGCACAGCTTTCCAGCATTTACACTATACCTATACTTACCAGAGGATTGCTTCAGTTAGCAAGGGTAGTGTCCCTTCTGGGTGTGAATAGACAGTGTTCTTTGCAATTGCAACAGAGCACACTGATAAGACAGCATTGCAGAGTTCCAACTCTACGTTTACAACCTCTAAGAAGGATCCACCTATTTATACATCAATCTACCTACAAGAGGGGTCAGCCTCAAGGGATAAGAAGAAGTATAGAAGCTTCTTAAGCCTTTCACATCAAAGATGCAGAAAGCTACATAGTATTTATGTGTAACACAGTGCTTTACAAAGTACTGTATTGCTGTACAACGCAATTTAGGAAACACATTCAGCATCGCATTGTTTGAAAAAATCATTTGTGTGGTCTGTTTTAGTTTCCGAGGTAATACCGGTTGTCAGGTTGGGCTCTATCTATCAATGGATCATGGATAAAAGAACACATTTGCTGTGTCGATGATATTCCGGGCAAAAAGGTCCTGCTGTCTGTCCTCTTTAAATGGGCATACCTTCTTCCTTGTTTTAACGTTGAGACAAAGCACACTGACAGAACAGCAGTGCAGAGTTACAACTCTTCGTTTCTGACCAAAGAAAGATCTACTACTTTATACAGCAATCTAACTACATGGGGGATTAGCCAGGGGAAATAAGCTTCTAGATGTACTTGCGAACAGTATAGAATCTCCTTAAGCCCTTCACACCAAAGATGCAGAAAGGTGTGTAGCGCTACCCCCGCAGGAGCCGCTGGTAATTGGCCCTTTTTCCCTCAATCAAAGCATGCACAGCTGGGCACATGGCATTTTCTGTATTCCTCCTGTGGCTCAAGAATCAGTATAGGGGTTTCTTTTTAGGGGTTTTATTGAACAGGAACAATGAACTTTGAAATGGATGGGAACATGGAATACTTCAAACTGTAAAACAAGTAGATATTGAGGACTGCTAGGCTACTTGGCTGCTCTGTACAAAATGCTGGCTATATTGCACAACCTTAGGCTGCACTTTACTGTCTCTTGGCTGAATTTGTAGAACTCCTGGCTGTATTGTACAGCACCTGGCTACACTGAACGCACTTGGGTGGTAATGCAAAACTCTTGGCTGCATTGTACAGCTCCTAGCTGCACTGGGCATTCTTAGGCAAATTTGCACTGCACAGTTTGTAAGGTAAAGCTCCCCACAGTCATTTCTCCACTGCATAGCATGAGTAGGTACCTACTCAGTCCCAGAATAGTAGGGTTTCCTCGCAGCTGCATTCCCAGCTCTATCTCTCTCTGGTAGGGCACCCCCATCTAAGCCTAGATGTCTTCAATGAACTCCTGAGGCTTCTTCTTTGTCTCTCTCTGTCCCAGGGGCAGAGGCCCCCAGCGCAGGAGTCCCTCCAGAAGGCTGGACCCTGGAACTCTGCACCATGACTGCCAAGCCTCAGAATATTCATAGGCTCTCTAACCACCTACTAGACAACCCTCTCCAGGGATCAGCAAGAGACCCATAAATATTCAGGCTGCTTGTTCTGCACCCCTCCCCACTATACTTCTAGAATTATCCAGAAGACAGGGGGATGTAGCACAACAGCAGCCTTTGAGACACTGAACAGCCCAAAACACTCAACCCCTGCTCCTCTGCTTACAGAGAAGCTAACTATGGGTGAGAATGTTTCCCATCCCCTTCACATGCATGCAGAGCTTAAGTCCCAGGAGAGCCCTGCGGCACATCAGCGTATGCATTGTGTCACCTGGTCATCTGCGCACTGCAAAATTTCCCATACACGCGCAAAGACTACTACCAGTGAAGTCCAAAAAGGCCCCTGTCTTTCTGTTTGCATGGAAAATCACCTGTGCTTACATGGACTACAGTGGATGTCAGGTTTGGCTCTGTCTATTTATGGATAGGGGAGAGTTTCTCCACATGCCCACTATGTACTGCGCGTGAGCAGATGTACCGCAGGACTCCAGTTCCAAGAGAGCCCTGTGGCACATCTGTGCAGGCACCGGGTTCCCTGGCCCCTAGTGCAGTAAGGCAGAAGTGCTAACCAAAAAGGTCCTTATCCAACCACATTTTACTGTACAGTGTATTTAAATATTTGCAAATGACTGAGACCAATCTACATTTTGTACTGTATGTATGCTCAGTTTGAAGTTACAATAAAAGTACAATAAAAAATAAGTTAAAAAAATGTAAAGAGAGCTGATTACAGATCTTCTAATTTATCCCATCAATGGTTCATACAATTTTATTAAAATTGTAGGATTACATTAGTCTTAGCCAACCTATCATGCAAGAATAATGCCGCGTACACACGGTCGGACTTTTCACCTACAAAAGTCCGCCGGACGCCGCCGGACTAAATCCGGTGGACAATCCGACCGTGTGTGGTCTCCATCGGACTTCCGACGGACCGTTTCGGTCGGAAATCCCACGTACTTTAGATTTGAAACTTGCTTCAAATCTTTACGTCGTAACTCCGCCGGACTCAGTTCCTGACGGAAAGCCCGTTCGTCTGTATGCTGGTCCGACGGACCAGATACGACGGAGGAGCAGGGTACTGCATCTCGCGCTCGCTGCGATAGGAAAAACAAATTTTCCTATTGCAGCGAGCGCGGGGGGGGAATCCCAGGCCCTTAGGTCTGGTATGGAACTTTAAGGCGAACCCCCTACGCCGAAAAACCGGCGTGGGGGTCCCCCCCAAAATCCATACCAGACCCGATCCGAGCACGCCTCCCGGCGCGAGTTGACCACGCCCCCTAAAACGTCACAGTCCCAGCATGCCCAGGGACTGTGACATCATAGGGGGGCGGGGTCTCCGCCTATATACGTCAGAACGGAGCCCTCAGAGAGCAGTCCAGCCGGAGAGAGCGTAGTGTCAACATCTGGAGAAGAGAAGAGAAGACAAGAAGCCCAGAAGTCCGGACCTCCGCTGGCAAGAGAGCTACCTGAAGCCAGCGGAGGGGCCGGCCGAAGAACTGGAACACCGGGAGAAGAAGCCGGAGAAGAACCAACCGGACGCCGGGAGAAGATGAACCGGAGGGCCCCCCGAAGCCGGAAGAAGACCCCCGAAGCCGGAGGAAGATCCCCCCCGAGCTGTTTAATAAATTATTTTAAAAACCTGTGTAGTGTGTTTTATTATTGACACTTTTTCCCTAGGTGAATGGGTAGGGGTACCATGTACCCCATACTCATTCACATAGGGGTGTGGGCCGGGATCTGGGGGCCCTCTTATTATAGGGGGCTCCCGGATTCCGATAAGCCCCCCGCCCGCAGACCCCAACAACCAACGGCCAGGGTTGTCGGGAAGAGGCCCTTGTCCTCATCAACATGGGGACAAGGTGCTTTGTGGTAGGGGGGCACCGCAGGGCGCCCCCTCCCCCAAAGCACCCCCCCATGTTGAGGGCATGCGGCCTGGTATGGTTCAGGAGGGGGGGCACTCGCTCGTCCCCACCCCCTTTCCTGACCGGCCGGGCTGCGTGCTCGGATCGGGGTCTGGTATGGATTTTGGGGGGACCCCCACGCCGGTTTTTCGGCGTAGTGGGTTCCCCTTAAAGTTCCATACCAGACCTAAGGGCCTGGGATGCCTGCTACGGGGCTCGCAAGGTTTCAATCTCACCGATAAAAGTGGCGAGATTGACTTCCTTTTCTAGTCCCGTCGTACCCGAGTCACGTTCAAAATGAACGGACTTGTCCATGTGTGGGAAAGTCCGTTCATTCTGGAAGTCTTTCGGGAAGACCGGATTCCGGAAAGTCCGGTCGTGTGTAGGCAAGTCCGTCCGTTCAGAAAGTCCGGCGGTAGTCCGCCGGAAGTCTGGCGGCAAGTACGTCGAACCTAGCTTCCCAGAAAGTCCGACCGTGTGTACGCGGCATAAGGATACATATTTTCAAAGTCACATTTAATGGGAATTCAAAATTCCACTTACATGGGAAAAATAGAGATCTTATCCTTGTGATAAAGATTTGTGAATCGGGCCTATTCAGTGCTATGCAAGCTCACAAACATGAACAGTGAGCCTTATTCAACATCATACTTCTAAAAATAAATGTTTCTTTACTGCTGTTCTGTGACCTTATCTGATTTGATTCCAATATATAATTGAGAGTGCACTCCTCCTTCTAAGTCCAAGACCTGCCAAATATAACTCAAAGAGAGATACTCTGTAGTCATTTCTAGGGTACTCACTGGACATGGGGATGGCTGTTGGTGGAGCTTATAGTGCCCCTGCCCCTCCCCCTTCATCTATACATCCATTCACATTTATCTTGATAGAGATTAGGATCTACAGGTATACAGTGCCTTGAAAAAGTATTCACACCCTTTGAAATTTTCCACATTTTGTCATGTTACAACCAAAAACATAAATGTATTTTATTAGGATTTTATGTGATAGACCAACACAAAGTGGCACATAATTGTAAAGTGGAAGGAAAATGATAAATGGTTTTCCAAATTTTTTACACATAAAAATCTGAAAAGTGTGGCATGCATTTATATTCAGCCCCCTTTACTCTGATACCCCTAACTAAAAGCTAGTGGAACCATTTGTCTTCAGAAGTCACCTAATTAGTAAATAGAGTCCACTTGTGGGTAATTTAATTTCAGTATAAATACAGCTGTTCTGTGAAGCCCTCAGAGGTTTGTTAGGGAACCCTAGTGAACAAGCAGCATAATGAAGGCCAAGGAACACACCAGACAGGTCAGGTATAAGGTTGTGGAGACGTTTAAAGCAGGGTTAGGTTTTAAAAAAAATCCCAAGCTTTGAACATCTCACAAAGCCCTGTTCAATCCATCATCCGAAAATGTAAAGAGTATGGCACAACTGCAAACCTGCCAAGACATGGCCAGCCATCTAAACTGACAGGCCGTGCAAGGAGAGCATTAATCAGAGAGAGAAGCAGCAAAGAGGCCCATGGTAACTCTGGAGGAGCTGCAGAGATCCACAGCTCAGGTGGGAGAATCTGTCCACAGGACAACTATTAGTCATGCACTCCACAAATCTGGCCTTTATGGAAAATTGGCAAGAAGAAAGCCATTGTTAAAAGAAAGCCATAAGAAGTCCTGTTTGCAGTTTGCAAGAAGCCATGTAGGGGAAACAGCAAACACGTACTCTGATCAGATGAGACCAAAATTGAACTTTTTGGTCTAAAAGCAAAACACTATGTGTGGTGGAAAATTAACACTGCACATCACCCTGAACACACCATCCCCACCATGAAACATGGTGGTGGCAGCATCATGTTGTGGGGATGCTTTTCTTCAGCAGGGACAGGGAAGCTGGTCAGAGTTGATGGGAAGATGGATGGAGCCACATACAGGGCAATCTTACAGGAAAACCTGTTATGCCGCGTACACACGGTCGGACTTTTCAGCTACAAAAGTCGGACAACCTGTCCGACATACTTCCGGCGTACCTTCGGCGGACTTGCGGCAGACTTTCTTACGAACGGACTTGCACACACACGACCACACAAAAGTACGACAGCTTAGTACGCGGTGACGTACACCAAGTCCGACGAGACTATAAAACGGAAGTTCAATAGCCCGTACGACACCCTTTGGGCTCCTTCTGCTAATCTCGTGTTTATCTCGTGTTAGTAGAAGTTGGGTGAGAGACGATTCGCGCTTGTGAGACTCGTATTTTTCAGTTCGTTTTAACTGTTGTTCAGTCTGTGCTTGTGAGGTTTGTATCTGCTTTTCAGTGCGTTTGGTCAGTTGGCATTGAGAAATCTTTGTTTTATTGGCCGCTCGTTCCTGATTTTCAGGTCGTTCTTCACAGGCCTTGCTGTTCTTCAGTGCGTTCTGTTTAGTGCGTTCTGACCAGCCGACCGTTTTGAAGCCATGTTACCTGTACGTACTCGTCGTAGAGCTCGTGCATTGTATGTGCTTGGTGCTGTAGTTTATTCTTCAGCCCAAGACCAGTCCATGAACAGGGCGAGGAGGAGTTCATGGACCAAGAATTGGTTGCTTCAGCGTGACCAGTTCTGTCACATGCCTTTGCTCCGTGAGATCCGTGAGAATAATCCTGAGGATTTCAGGAACTTTCTCCGGATGACGGACCCCGTTTTTGACCGTTTGGTGGCTTTGCTGACCCCCTATATCAGCAGGCAGGATACCTGCATGAGGCAAGCCATCACTCCGGAGCAGAGGCTGGTCGCTACCTTGTGGTATTTGGCCACAGGGAGAAGCCTGCAGGACCTTAAGTTCTCGACAGGCATCTCCCCCCAGGCTCTGGGGATCATTATCCCAGAGACCTGTTCTGCCATCATACAGGTCCTGCAGAAGGACTATATTAAGGTAAGATATTTTGCTTTTATTAGCATCACATGTTCTTTTATGTAATCTTTGATAATGTAATGTATTTCTTGCTTCAAACACTACTTCCCATCATTGCAATATAGTGTGAATGTCCCCTTTTTATCCTCACACATGCTGGAATTTTTTCCTGTTATTTTTTGTCATGCATGTATATTTTCCTTCAATAACCTTCCCAGCATGAAGTGATGGGAACATATCCACCTAGTCTACTCATTTTGAATGTATTTTGTTGGAGTGTATTTAGTGTGCTTATAATTAGCAATTAGCTAGATTTCACAACCCCCCCCCCACCTGAACTCCAAATAGTGTGCTGCTAATTAGCAATTAGCTAGATTTCACAACCCCCCCCCCCACCTGAACTCACTCCAAATAGTGTGCTGCTAATTAGCAATTAGCTAGATTTCACAACCCCCCCCCCCACCTGAACTCACTCCAAATAGTGTGCTGCTAATTAGCAATTAGCTAGATTTCACAACCCCCCCCCCACCTGAACTCACTCCAAATAGTGTGCTGCTAATTAGCAATTAGCTAGATTTCACAACCCCCCCCCCCCCCACCTGAACTCACTCCAAATAGTGTGCTGCTAATTAGCAATTAGCTAGATTTCACAACCCCCCCCACCTGAACTCACTCCAAATAGTGTGCTGCTAATTAGCAATTAGCTAGATTTCACAACCCCCCCCCCCCACCTGAACTCACTCCAAATAGTGTGCTGCTAATTAGCAATTAGCTAGATTTCACAACCCCCCCCCCACCTGAACTCACTCCAAATAGTGTGCTGCTATTAGCAATTAGCTAGATTTCACAACCCCCCCCCCCACCTGAACTCACTCCAAATAGTGTGCTGCTAATTAGCAATTAGCTAGATTTCACAACCCCCCCCCCCCACCTGAACTCACTCCAAATAGTGTGCTGCTAATTAGCAATTAGCTAGATTTCACAACCCCCCCCCCACCTGAACTCACTCCAAATAGTGTGCTGCTAATTAGCAATTAGCTAGATTTCACAACCCCCCCACCCCCACCCTCGTTAAAATTTGCTTGAATGTTCTGTGGTGTTGATTTGTCTAAAGCAAATCTATGTTGCACTTTGCAAAATGCATGTGCACTCTACAAGTGCATTTGTTCCAGTGCTTTAGTAAATGAGCAGAAGCTCTGCTGATTTCCATGATCAAATCATATGCAAGCCTCAAAGTGTTTTCATTAATTGCCCTTGCCTGTGATTGTGTACTCCTTGCAACATGAATGCCTTTTTACATTACCTCATTTACTGTAAGCTGGTTAGCAACTGCACCTGCAGAGTGCGACAACTGCAGTCTTGTAGCCTTTTTAGTCCCTAAATTCCTGCGTGTCGTTAAAGTAATTTTTTTTAGGGATTTCACAACCCCCTAAAATGTAATCAATGTTCCATCAGAGGGGGTGAGCAATCTGATAAGTGTGCCTTTCCATATTAGTTATTCCAGAAGAATTAAATTATTGAATGTTATACTGATGCTGGGGAATAATGTTTTTAATTGTCTAATTTTCTTGCAATGTTAGCTTCCAAATTAATTGATTTTGGTTTTCTTGTTTGATTCCCCAGTTTCCTTCAACGCCACAGGAATGGCAGACTGTGGCATCCCATTTTGCCAGCCGTTGGGACTTTCCCAATTGTGGAGGGGCTATAGATGGGAAACATGTCCACATTGTGCCACCACCCCATTCGGGGTCATATTATTTTAATTATAAGGGGTTCCACAGTATTGTTTTAATGGCGGTGGTGTCGGCACACTATGATTTTTTATATGTGGACGTGGGGAAGAATGGCCGGATGTCGGATGGAGGAGTATTTGCCCAGACGGAGTTCTGCCAGCGTCTCCAGAGTGGTGGCCTGGGATTGCCACCTGATGAGGATAACGTGGAAGGACTCCCCTTTGTCTTCATTGCCGATGAAGCCTTCGCTCTCAGCAAGCACCTCATGAGACCATTCCCCCAAAGAACCCTCACCCCGGAGAGGAGGGTTTTTAATTACCGGCTGGCCAGAGCTAGAAGAGTGGTTGAGAATGCGTTTGGAATTCTGGCCAGCCGGTTCCGCCTGTTTCAAACAGCCATTAATTTGGCGGAATACAAACTTAATTTTATCATTTTATCGTGCTGCATTCTGCACAACTTTTTAAACAAGCATTCTGCCAATTATATAGGCACAGTTGGGCCTGAGGCCGGACAAATAGAAGCCAACCTTACAGGCCTGGATACTGTCCGTACTGGCTTGGCCCCCCAAAGTTCCCGTCAAGTTAGACAGCAATATGTTAATTATTTTATGGGTAGGGGGGCCATTGCAATGGGCCAGGATATATAATTTTTTACAATAAAAAAAATATTGCTGAAATCTGGCATTATATTTATTGCTTGCCTTTCTTTTGGGCTGTCTCCTAGGTTATGGTCGAGCAGTTGTAGTGCCAACTGTATTTGAATTTTAAAAATGTCTAAATAAGCTCCATTGCCACTGTAAACAACTTTTTGACAATTATAACCAAACTGATACTGAGCCTTGAAATAACAAACCACACATTTGTTAAAATCCTATAAGGAGATGTTTTTATTAATGGTTGTTATGCATTCAGTTCTGCATTTAGTATAAAATGTTCATAGACAAAAATATAATGATATCTTAATAATGTAGCAAAATATAATTATATTTAAATATTTCTACCTAATCCACAAAAAAATATTTTTGGCTTTTTGATTTTCGCAAACAGGCTTTTTTTTTTTTGGAAAATCAAGTTTTGTTGTTTTTTTTTTTTTTAAAAGCAAGTTTTTTTATTTTTTTTGGTTTTTTGAAATCAATTTTTTTATTTTTTTGGTTTTTTAAAATTAAGTTTTTGTATTTTTTTTGGTTTTTTAAAATCAATTTTTTTTTTTTTTTGGTTTTTAAAATCAATTTTTTTTTTTTTGGTTTTTTAAAATCAATTTTTTTTTTTTTTTGGTTTTTTAAAATCACTTTTTTTTTTTTTGGTTTTTTAAAATCAATTTTTTTATTTTTTTTGGTTTTTTAAAATCAATTTTTTTTTTTTTTGGTTTTTTAAAATCACTTTTTTTATTTTTTTGGTTTTTTAAAATCAATTTTTTTTTTTTTTTTTGGTGTTTTTTAGAAAATCAAGTTTTATTTTTTTGTGGATTTTTGAGGTATATACGAGAAACAGCCCTCCTTTTTGACATTAGGTTAAACAGCCATTTATGTTCTGCCAAAAAAAGAAAGAGAAGGCCCAGAATGGGGTCAGCAAAACAGGAAATGAAGGACATGATTGATGTTTTGGGGTTTAAAAAAGGGCATTTAGATTCGACCCAAAACATCAATCATGTCCTTCATTTCCTGCTGCATACGATCCAGCCGATTACGCATTTCATCCATGTCTTTATTCCAGGCCATTATTTGACCAATTAGACGTTGGGCACTTTCAGAGGTGAAATAGTCACTTCTTGTTGTTGTACCTAAAGTGGAATGAAACCAAAAAATGTCTTTAGAAATATGCACACATACATAGTTTACCTTACCATAAATAAAGCTGTTGTCTCAGACACTGACCTGGTGGGGTGCCCATGTAGCCTAATTCCTCCACATCCTCGGGGGTGGCACTGTTGCTTGAATGAAGCACAACCAGATCCCCTAAAATAAAGTAGACAAATTCAATTAAACAAAAGGCAGCCATGCATAGATTAACGTAAGCTGGTGTGTCAGACACTCACCTGGTGGGGTGCCCATGTCGCCCACCTCTCCTTCCTCCACATCCTCAATGGGACTTGGGCTGATTGCCCAATCATGTTTTGCTTGGGGTGGACTGTCTTCTTGTTGTTGGCTGAGTGATTTTTCCCCTATGTGAAACAAAAAATTAGTAATCTAATTAGCACACAGATATTTTAGGACATAATAATTTTCCAACATTTGTAGTGAAGTGGTTTGTGTAGAGTTCCTATTTTACTTCAATCTTTAAAATTATAAAGACATATCGGATAGTAAGATATCAATATCTCAAAATATAGTTAATAATCTTTTGATCTCTCTCTATATCTGGAACAAAATCTCTAAATATCTAACTAAATGTAAATCAAAAAAATTAAGATAACTTCAAATATTCAAAAAGAATGTTTTACATTTCTATATCTATCTACCTATCTCTATATTTCTCTCTCTCTATATATTTCTCTCTCTCTATATCTATATCTATATATATATCTATATCTATATATATATCTATATATATATATCTATCTATATATATATCTATATATATATCTATATATCTATATATCTATATATATATCTATATCTATATATATATCTATATATATATATCTATATCTATATATATATCTATATATATATATCTATATCTATATATATATCTATATATATATATATCTATATATATATCTATATATCTATATATATATATATATATATATATCTATCTATATATATATCTATATATCTATATATATATATATATATATATATATATATATATATATATATCTATATATCTATCTATCTATCTATATATATATATATATATATATATATATATATATATATATATATATATATATCTATCTATCTATCTATATATATCTATCTATCTATATCTATATATATCTATATATATATATATCTATATAGATAGATAGATATAGATATATATGGATATGTAACGAGGTTTATTAAAAGATCGTTTAAAACGATGAACAAAAATCGTATAGGAAGGAAAAGCACATGGAGCAGTATACAAGGTAATAAACACAAGAGAAAAACACGACAAGTACTTACTTTTTTTAAGAACTTTCCGGATACGTCGGTATTGATCCGGCTCCCTGAGTTTCAGGTCAGACCATCTTTTTCTCAATTGATCTTTGGAGCGCTGGACCCCAAAAGATGCCTGCAAAGTCTCCACGACCTTCGCAATTATTTTGGCCTTGCGCAAATTTGGCCGTGCGTACGGCCCATAATTGCCATCATAGTCGTCTTTGTGAAGAATGGCCACCATCTCCACCATCTCTTTAAAACTCATATTAGAGGCCTTAAATCTAGGCCTCATAGATTTCGTTGACGTTCCAGCCTCCGGGCTGTCTCCACTACCTGAGGTCGTCAACATTTCAGGTGTCTCCGCCATTCTTTAACTCCACTACGCGCCGTAACAAAAAATGGGCGGAGAACATAAGTTCATTTCGAACGTCAGGGGCGGGCGACGCAGGCGGAGTTTCACACATGCGTAGTGTATAAAGAGGGGCCTTGCGCACGTGTCGTACGTACGTTCTGTGCGTCGAATTAGGGGGCGGAGAACATGAGTTAATTTCGAACGTCAGGGGCGGGCGACGCAGGCGGAGTTTCACACATGCGTAGTGTATAAAGAGCCTTGCGCACGTGTCGTACGTACGTTCTGTGCGTCGAATTAGGGGGCGGAGAACATGAGTTAATTTCGAACGTCAGGGGCGGGCGACGCAGGCGGAGTTTCACACATGCGTAGTGTATAAAGAGGGGCCTTGCGCACGTGTCGTACGTACGTTCTGTGCGTAGGTGATAGTGGACCAGGACGTTACAAAACGAAGGTAATTTGAGATATATATTTTTTGGGGTTTATGGTCATGACTTTGTAGCAAGCGGCCTATATGGCTTGATAGATTGATGAGGCCTACATAGGGAGAAGATGATGAGGGGTTAGCAGAAACCTATAATAAGTGTTTTTGGTCTTGTGACTTTCTCTTTTCCAGATATAATGAATCCCCTATTTAAGGATCCAGAGTTCCTTACATCTTTTATTTCAAAATATCGAGAGATGAGGAATTTGTGGGAGGTGAAACACCCTCAGTATTATGCCAAGCATGTGAGGAAGTCAACGCTGGAGAGACTTCTGTCCTTTGTCCAGGCGACCATCCCGGGAGCAACAATGGAGACAGTGCTCAAGAAAATTGGGGTCTTGAGGAACATGTATAAAAGGGAGCATAGGAAGATCCAGGAATCAAGGAGATCAGGAGCATCAGCAGATGATGTTTATGTACCCAGGCTGTGGTACTACAATCAACTCCGTTTTCTTGATGACCAGAATGAAGCCAGGGCATCACTTTCAACCCTTCCCTCCACCCTTCCCTCCACCCTTCCCTCCACCCTTCCCTCCACCCCAGCAGAGGCTGATGAGGAGCAAGCTGGGTCTTCCATCCTGGATGAACCGGATATGACCATCTGGAGTCAGGTAAATTATTTTAACAAATATTTACTGTACTAATATTAATGATGTTAACTGGATGTTATAATTGTCTAAAATAATTTTGCACTCCAAATTGTGTATACATATCAAATGATAGTAGTGGCTAAATATGTTTGGCACCTGCTTCAAATAATTAGGGTGTCTGATTAGACTCTTTTATTAAAGAGATGTATTCACATTGAATTTGCTAGTCATGAGAAGCAAACTGTGTGTCATTGATGAACCCAAAAAAATAAACTAAAACTATTGTCCTTTTTTTATACACAGGATGAGTCCATCCAGGAGGAATGTGGGGAAAGTGGCAGGCAGGAGGAGACCGGGCCCATGGACAGCCTGGAGGAGGCCGGATTCACCATCATCCTGGAGGAGGCTGGGCCCAGTGTCAGGCAGGAGGTGGCTGCTCCCAGTGAGGTGGCTGGGCCAAGTGAGGTGGCTGGGCCAAGTGAGGTGGCTGGGCCCAGTAGGAGCCTGACCCAATCCCAAGTGCCTCCCCTCCACCTTCCCAAAAAAAGGGCCAGGAAGGGGATGGTCACACAGGACGCATCCCTGCGCCTCATGCAACAGGCCACCCGTTTTTTAACGAGCCCCCCCGAAGCGGAAGAATCCTATGGCTGCTACTTAGCCAGCAGGCTTCTTCAGATGGATTGGGAGCAGCGCCTCATTTGTGAGCGCCTATTTGGGGAAACAATCCATAAGGGGCTGCAGGGCACGCTAACACAAAACACCCAACTACATGAGGCAGCCCCCCCTCCTCCTCCTCCTCCTCCTCCTCCTCCTGCCACAACTGAAACACCAGAGCCACAGCCTCAAAAGAAGGCTACAGGGAAGGCTGCAGGGAAGGCTGCAGGGAAGGCTGCAGGGCAGCGTGGAGGAAAGGCTGCAGGGAAGAGAAGAAAGTGATGACCTGGGTTCAGTCTGGTCTGACAGAAGACACAGGCTGTTGTAGGACCACAGTCTGGGGACATCTAGATCATCTGCTGGTGCTGTTGATCTCTGGGATTCTTGGACCAGATTGTGCTCCCTCTTATATGGACTCCTCAAGATCCCAATTTTCTTGTACACCGACTTTTTCCAGCGTTGACTTCCTCTTTATTTTATTTTGACCATGAATAAATGGATCTTTTTTGAGTTTAGCAAAAGACTTTATGTGTTTTCTTTTAAATCATTGATTTTACACACAATGTTAAATTAACAAGGGACAACAATCTCATTGAGTTTTAAAAAAACACACCAAAAATACATTACTAATGTTAATAATGTTCAAGTGGTAAGTCTTGAAAATAAAAAAATCTACATAAACAAAAACGGTGCTTTGGGTTAACTTTATCTAAAAACTAAAAAATAATCACTAGAAAAAAAAAAAAGAATAATGGGTTCTTTGTGGTAACTTTACAAACCTAAAAAAAAAATAAAATAAGGGAAAAAGTATTATTAGTATGGAAACATTGTTTATAAAAAGCATACTATATCATTCATGAGATCAAAGAGAAAAAGAATTCAGAAATCAGTTTGGGAGAACTCTGATTATGAACAGCAAAACACCTTCGTTCTTTAGAGCATTCGTAAAGAAGAAATAAAATGCGCTGCATTCAACGATCACAGATTTTGCAGCGTGATGAATGTGCTACCTACAATACGAACACTAGTTTTACTAGACCGAGTGCTTCCGTTTAGTTTTTGCTTATGAGCATGCGTCGTTTTTTTGTCCGTAGGACTAGCATACAGACGAGCGGACTTCGGGGTCCGTCGTAGTTACGACGTAAAGATTTGAAGCATGTTTCAAATCTAAAGTACGTCGGATTTGAGGCTAAAAAAGTACGTTGAAAGTCCGGAGAAGCCCACACACGATCGGATTACCAGCCAGCTTTAGTCCGTCAGCGTCCGTTGGACTTTTGTAGCTAAAAAAGTCTGACCGTGTGTACGCGGCATTAGAGTCTGCAAAAGACTTGATACTGGGTCGGAGGTTCACCTTCCAGCAGGACAACGACCCAAAACATAGAGCCAGCGCTACAATGGAATGGTTTAGATCAAAGCATATTCATGTGTTAGAATGGGCCAGTCAAAGTCCAGCCCTAAATCCAATTTAGAATCTGTGGCAAAACTTGAAAATTGCTTGTGCTATTTTGCAAAGAAGAATGGGCAAAAATTTCACTCTCTAGATGTGCAAAGCTGGTAGAGACATCCCCAAAAAGACTTGCGGCTGTAATTGCAGCAAACGGTGGTTCTACAAAGTATTGACTCAGGGGGGCTAAGTAAAAATGCACACCACACTTTTCACATATTCATTTGTAAAAAATGGTGAAAATCATTTATCATTTTCCTTCCACTTCACAATTATGTGCCACTTTGTGTTGGTCTATCAGATAAAATCCCCAAAAAATACATTGACGTTTTTGGCTGTAACATGACAAAATGTGGAAAATTTTAAAGGGTATGAATAGTTTTTCAAGGCACTGTATAGTTCAATGAATTTCCAATATTATGCTTAGGGATTATTTTGTAAGGGGGGAGGGGGTGGGTGTGGAATGGGGGTTAATAGTACCCAACAGCAGGTGTCCTGGCCATAATTTAAACCAAAGACCCAATGCTGCATGGCACAAGTGCTAACTACTAAGCCACTATGCTATGACAGACATACCAGATTAACCCACTATCTCTTTCATGCTAAGCCAGACCACTTTAGCATTTGAGCAAATCCCCCTAGTAATCTTTAAGGTGAGTGCAGTGATGAGAATCCAAAGATCATCCCTACTACCTATCTATCTACAGTATGTATCTATATTGCACCTACCACCCCCGTGGGAGCCGCTGTAATTTAAATGGTTCCTTCCACAATCTTATTGCAGAAGTAGCCAGGCACACAAGATCTCTCTGGATCAGTAAATATTCTAGAGAATGTCTTTTATGCTTTTATTGCTTGTAGAAACTTGAATGGGATGAAGAGACACCGAACAACCAGAGGACACTTCTCCCATTACTACTTAGTCTCCAAGCAGTGAGCAGAGGAGGTGGCTGATGCTTAAGTTCTCAAAAGGACTGTTGCAGGCTGAACAATTAGCCCTCTGAGAAAAGGGACCCAGCAGACCTCAGTAGGGTTTAGAATTAAGGTCAGTACTCACAATGCCACAGGATTATCAGTTGCCTCCTTCCGACATCCACTGGGCACTTTTCAGTGAGGGAGAAACAAAGCTCACAATACCACAGGGCAGCTGGACACCCTTCTCTAACTTCCACTGGGCACTCCTTAGTTAGCTCTTCAGACCAAAATCCCAAACTAGCACTCTTGAAGAAGGCCCCCCAGCTATGCTACAGCTGGGACCTTGATGAACATCCACACACGTTTCGGCAAACTGCCCTTAGGGGCAGAGCCCCCCTCAGGCTAGGGACACATCCTGCAGGACTGGACCCAGGGACAACTGTCCTCCCACTCCAGGCCTCAGGCTATTTATTGGCCACCTACTGGGCACACCACCCCAGGGATTAGTTGGGTCCCTATCTCTATCTATCTATCTATCTATCTATCTATCTATCTATCTATCTATCTATCTATCTATCTATCTATCTATCTATCTATCTATCTATCTATCTATCTATCTATCTATCTATCTATCTATCTATCTATCTCTCTATATATATAGCATTTCTGCAAATGGAGTTGGAGATCAATAACATAGTAACATAGCAGGTAATGTTGAATAAAGACAACAGTCCATCCAGTTCAACCTGTGTAGGTGTGTGTGTGTGTGTAGGAAAGTCATTTCCCATATTCTGTTTTCACTAAGATGCACGTCCAAGAGTCTTTTAAAACTATCCATACTTCCTGCCGACACCACCGATTGTGGAAGAGAGTTCCACATCCCTACTGCCCTGACAGTGAAAAACCCCCTACGCATCTTAAGGTTGAAACACTTCTCTTCCAGTCTCATTGTGTGGCCCCGTGTCCTCTTACACTCCCTGGGACTCAATGGTTACCTCAATGCTGAGAAATACAGGCAGGTGCTTATCCATAATGTCATTCTGTCAGAAAGGCATGTGATTGGCCCCAAATTTATACTGAAGCAGCACAATGACCCCAAACATACAGCCAATGTCATTAAAAACTATCTTCAGTGTAAAGAAGAACAAAGAGTCCTGGAAGTAATGGTTTGGCTCCCATAGAGCCCTGATCTCAACATCATCAAGTCTGTCTGGGATTACATGAAGAGACAGAAGGAATTGAGGCAGTCTACATCTACAGAAGATCTGTGGTTAGTTCTCCACAATGTTTGGAACAACCTACCTGTCGAGTAACTTCAGAAACTGTATGCAAGTGTACCTAGAATAAGTGAAGCATTGATGCAAAGTGTGGTCACACCAAATATTGATGTGATTTTGGTTTTCTCTTCTGTTGATTCTTAATTGATAAAAATAAAATATTAACACTTCTATTTCCAAAAGCACTCTTAATGTACAGCATTTTTTCACACCTGCCTAAGACTTTTGTACAGTACTGTATGTGTGTGTATTTTAAGTTATTATTATTTTTTATGACATTGATGAACTGATTTGTGCTGCTGAACAAATCCATTTGTAGTACTCCTTCAAAGTTTCTTTAGAAACGAACGTCAATTTGACCCTGCTAACAATTAGAAAATGTCAGCCCTAGTAAGGGTACAGTAGATGTGTTGTTTAGCATGAGCTATATGGTGGCTTAAAGCGGAGGTCCGCCCACCGCTGCAAAAATGAAAAGCCAGAAGCTGCACATACTGCAACTGCTGACTTTTAATAATCTGACACTTACCTGTCCTGGAGTCCAGCGATGTCGGCACTGCAGCTCATGTTTCGATCAGCTGTCAGGTGCATGCGGCCTCCATTGCGAGTAAGGGAATCAGACAGTGTAGCCTTACGGCTTCCCGCCAGGAACCTTAATTGCGCATGCGAGAGGCTCCGCTCCTCTCTCCTACTTGCCCGGTGACCGGGGAAGGAGGAGGAGGGAGCCCGGGCGGTGACATCAATACCTGTGGCTGAGGCTCCCGGAAGTGGGACTAGGATACCTGTGAAAAACAGGTATCCTGTCCCCCCTCTCCCCCCAATGTGGCACCGGAGGGGGGGAGAGTACAACGAGCGGAAGTTCCACTTTCGGGTGGAACTCCGCTTTAACTTCTATAGAAATTGTGTGGATTTTGGCTGAAATAAAAAGGCAGTGGTTGTATTCATTTTCTTTTATTGCCTTGTAACGGTCTGGAAGATATGCGTTCATTGTTAAGGTAATTTCAATGCCCTCTGTACACACATTCAGTGTTAATCTGTAAGAAAACAAAATCTTTATTTTCTTATTCCTGATTTTCTGGCCTCATCCCTCGATGTTGCTTTCACTTTCACTTTGGCTACAGACAGAATTTACAGCTTTCTTTTACATTAATAGGGACTTTCCTTCAGTGGGATGGCAGGACTGCCCCCTGCTGTCTGTGAGTGGGTGTAGCTGTACATTGCCTGAACAGGTTTCAGCTATAATAAAGTTTTCAATATAACAATAAATTGTACATTCCTTATTGAAATACTAAGTACACTGGCTTTTAAAAGCTCAAACTTCTGTGGGCACTGTATAACAAGAAGCCTGGCATGTCACAGATATTCACTTTATTTTTAGGCCTCATGCATACTAAGCATTAGAGATGCTCCTTTTAGGCTCATCTAGCAGTTTTTTTTCCTCTTTCTCTAAATGGCCCAGCATGTTAGCCTGTGTGTCCATGCACATATAAACGTTCAAGGTTGTTTAGAGGCAGGGGCATTTAGAGGCAGAATACATATGCATATAAACAGATGCATATAAATTAAGGTGACCAGATTCTTAAAATGGAATCCAGCAACATTTTTTTTTTTTTATTGGCAAATGGTAAACTATTTTATAAGCATATTTTCCTCAAATGATATATGCAGTGTATGTGGTATGTGTTTATGGAATGAGTGTATGATATATAGATTATTTCTCACATTTCGCCCATGAGATAAAAAAAAGATACTACTATTTTTTGGGATAAGACTTATGTTAAGAACATAAGATAGAGAAAAAACAGAGTGCAGAGTTCAGGAGTGTGCTACTTACAGAGTGCAGAGTTCAGGAGTGCTGTCAGAGAATGATTCGTAGAGGATTGGCACATAGGAATTCTTCATTAGCACTTAGAAATTTGCCAATGCAAATGCACATGCACGGAAGGGCAAGAGAATTCAACGGCTGAGAGAATTCATGTGCCAGAGCGCATGTGCGTAGGCCAAAGTGCATGCAATGCGTGACAGATTCTGGTGCCCAATGGCCTATTTAAAGCCAGCTGCATGAGCTATTCGTTGCTGGATGATCTTTAGCTTCCCCTGTGAGTTCCTGTGTACCTATTTCTGATATTATTGGATTTCCTGTTACCAACCTGGTTTGCCTTGACCTGTCTTGTCTGCATTCCTGGCTTTGACCCTTGGCTTGTTCCTGTGACTCTGCTTCTGCCTGCTGATCCGTGTTTGACCCCTGGCTTGCTCTTCTGACTCCGCTTCTGCCTGATTACCAATGTATGACCCCGGCTGACTCCTGACTCTGCTTGCTGCCTTTCACCTGGATGACCTTCTGTGCATGACTTCTGGTCTGACTCCTGACTCTATAAACTATATATTTTGCTAGCTACCAAAGAGATGGCCAAACCATGATAAACAACTAAACCTGTGTAACGTTATGTATAAAAATAAAAGATTAATGTACAGCTGCTAGCATTGATCACACTCCCATAAATTGTGCTTGAAAATAAATAGATCAAATAAATGCAGCACTGTGTGAATGTGTACTCAGTACCATATATATCATAAACCAATACAATGGTGAATAACATAAAGTGCTAATGTGGCAAAATAGATTAGCGCATGATCAATATAGATCAACAATCGCAATACAATCAACAATTGAACTGATATATAAATATATATGTAATATAACTGCTCCAAATTCATGAAAAAGTCCTATGATAAACAAGTCCACAGTGAAAGTGGTTAAATGAGAAGTCTTATGATATCCAATGATGTGACTTTGTGGTAGTGCTCCAAACAATTGTACAGTGACTTCAAACACATGCCCCCCCCCCCCCCCCGTGTGATTGAGCTCACCTCAGGTTATGTGACTGCACAACTAAGTTTGGTCTGAAAAAGCAGCTGAACCACCTCTGAGTATGATGGTCTCTGTGGGTTCCCCAGGATAATCCAATGATGCTCTCCTCAAATCAAATTAATAAAAAGGCTAGATAGTGTATTATCTTTTAAAACACTAATATTTAATGAAGGTAAAAAACATCAGTGTATTCCCACTTTCATGGTGCTTCCAGCGCACCACTCTACAGCAAGAAAAGTTTAAAAAAAATAAATCCAATAGGCTTTGAAATTTGTGTCCATCAGCAGCTGCTCAGAGAGCATGTGTACCGTCTCCTCCACCGTCCTGTCCCCTCCCCTACGTGCGTCGACACAGGGCTGTCACGTGTCTTCCTCAGGGGGATATATTTGGATGGCTGATACTGCTGGAATATATGATGCAACGATGGCCATTGAACAGAAGCCGCAAACAGCGCCATTTTGTTGTAGGCACACACAGCACCAACAGTGCTGCTAAACGGCGGTATGATGATCTAATGCTTTCCCTTATATTAACAAAAATCCAGGACATGGAGAGAAACAAGATTCAAGCCTAATGGGATGGATGAACAATAGACAATACACCATAACACAATTTATTTATATAATAATCGCTGTGTGATCATTAGAGGCTGCTCACTTGATATATGACCTAAAAATCAATATATACTAATAATTAATAAAAAATGTATATATATCTGACAAACTAGTCTCAATTAGATGGCGCCTGACTCTGCTCCTGGCTCTCCCAGCTGCCAAGTATTACCTGGTACTCCTGAGGGACTCCTGCCCAGCAGTGCATCCTGCTCGTCAGCCGCCATCCAGCGGACATCCCATCAGCCTGTCACAGCTGGAAACCCCTGCTTCTCTGAGCATAGTGCTCCCTGTTACCACCCTTAGGGGTGCTCTGCATTTAGCCACAAGGGAAGCCCTCTCAGCTTTTCGGCCTCCGACCAGGTACGTGACAAGTGCACTGCTTACAGAGTGCAGAGTTCAGGAGTGCACAACTTACATAGTGAAGAGTTCAGGAGTGCACTACTTACAGAGTGCACAGTTCAGTAGTGCACTACTTACAGAGTGCACAGTTCCGGAGTGTGTTACATAAAGAATGCAGGGCTAAGGAGCATGCTACATAAAGAATGCAGTGCCCAGGAGTGCACTACATATTATGATGCTAGGTGACAAGAAATTAGAATACGGTACCACATCCCTTTTGTATTAATGCAAAAGGAGAGAGGGGAGCAGGCAGGACTTTTAAGGTACCAAGAAAAGCAAACAGATTGAAAAAATATAGATTCATTTATTTAAACAATTCTTAAAATCTCAACAAACATTTACAACAGTCCCATATTATTTCTTAGAGCACATACAGACACTTCTTACTCTACATGTTTCGCTCACAAGAGCGTTTTTTGAGAAGTATTGCATCAAGTATTATATACTATAAAAGAAACAACAGATGTAAATGGATATGCTTAAAATTGCCATAAATAAAATTCCATCACAAATCAATGAAACATAATTTATGTGTTATATCTTATTTATAGAAATTTGATTAGGAAAATATTAATAGATTTGAATAGCGTACAAAGGGTATTAAACTGAAAAGGTGCCTAGCGGATACTTGAATTCATAGAATATTGGTTTAGGATGCATAAATTGAAGCCAGGGTTTAAAGGGAAACGAAAAACCTTTTGTAGTCAAAGAGAGAGGATAAATTAGAAATTGCTCATGTTCTTTAAATGTTGGAGAAATATTTAATAGTTCTGAATGGTATACGATAATAAGTAGGGCAAAAAGAAACACATTTACTGCAGTTTGGAATAAAAGGTGTATATCAATTGTAGAACCGATACGATCGTTCACCCCAAACTGCAGGGAGGAAGGTTTTATTAAAACCAAAGGACCACAAATTGACTAAAGGGTGGAAGAAGCCTCCCCTCCTTTATGGACCTTGGCAGCACCCAAAGGGGGGGCATCTGGGGTACACCTGATGGTAAGGTTCTTTGCCAAGAGCCTTCGTGATCCTATAAGATAGAGAAACAGTATATTCCTTTAGTATGTATATAGTATTCCCATAAAAGAAAATGCATTCCAAAGCTTTTCACCTGGTGTGGGTAATTAGCCTCAAGGTTGATTGGAAGCCAGAGGGGCCAGGCCGCCTCAGAGACCCCCCGAGGTTGAGCCTTGACCCCCCCCCCCTTCCCCCATCACTTGGCAGGTTATCAAACACAAATGGCAAAAAAGACCCCCATACATCAGAATGGCTAAGGAGAGGAGCAGGTGTAGAAAGGATTACTTACTTGATACTTGTAGACAGTTTTGATGAGGATTGGCTGAAGGGGGAGAGGGAGAGAGATGGCAAAGCAGTCACTCTCTTACCAATGGTATTCCCTATCAGTGATCGGGTGCACGAATAGCACCATTTATACCGCTCTCCGCCCTGCCGGCATATGACATAGCTGGCGGGGCGTGGACATAAACAGCGGCACCAATGCGTATGTCAGCAAACCAAGCGGCGGAAGTGACAACAGACGCATGACGTGTCCAGTCAACTTCCGCCATCTTTGAAGATCCATATCCGCCCGGCTCACGTCGGACAGGATAAACCCATGCACTGGTGAGTCAGGCCTCTAGGATCCCAGATGGCATGACATCAAGGGTGACAAGCAGCCCATAATCAGGTGTTAAAGCCAGGAGAGCGGACAGACTGCATAAAGGAGCATTTAGGGCCCGAGTGTCATCTGCAATGATTCATTAAACATTGCAGCGTACAAGTGCCCGGTGCGTCAATAAGACTACTGGTTTTTCCCCTAAACCCGCAGGCTTCAATAAAAAATATATAAAGAAAAAAGGGAATGTTACTTGGAATAACTTATTTCCTTTCAATAGTATCAAAAACGAGAGGCACCCATTATCAGTTTTACATGTATATTTTGGTCAGAGAGAAATCATTTAACTTTACAGTATGTCTCCATCGTAGAATAAAAAATTTAACAAATAAGAAAATATATGTACAAACATGAAGAAACAAAAAGAAAAAAATGTATGATAATATGGACTATGGTATTTACATGAGCCACAAGGCCAGCAATTGAGCTATTTAAAAGGGATACTCTTCCATGTGTGGCTCACAAAGTCATGTCCAAAAACAATTAGGAAATGGGGGAGGGAAAGGGAAAGAAAGGGAAAGAAAGAATAGGGGGTATAGGGAACAAGGACCGTAGATAGAGAAATCATGAATCAAGATGAATTAACATATACTATAGGAAAGGCTTGAAACTGAATGCATCATTCAGCCCAGGCGGCTTAAGAGCCGACAAATTGTGGATTCAGCAAGCTTCTTGCTGGAGCAACAATCTATCATTATCGCCACCTGTTTAATTTTTTGGTACATATTCCAATGCGAAAAATTTCATTTTGGATAAATAAAATGCGTGAACAATACCCATATGATGGTTGATTGGGGTTTCCATTTTGGATTTAGAAACCAACCTGACATGGTCTCTAATACGGTGAAAAAAAGGTCTCTTCGTCTTCCCCACATAGTATGCCTCACAGTCACAGGACATGATATAGACCACCCCAACTGATTGACAGTTGACAAAAAAGGGTTGTCTATAAACATGTCCATTGGGCAACTGAAAATCACAAGCTCCCCAGATGTATCTGCAAAAATTGCATTTACCGCAGGGAAAGGTTCCTGTGCGTACATGTGGATGTTTTTGTTTTGGATAATGATGACTATGGACTAAATTGTCCTTTAGAGACCTGGATCTTCTAAATGTTATCAATACTTTGATATAGTTGTGTCAGCAAGTAGAAGATACCAATACTTCTGCATGATACCTCTGATCTGTTTGTGTTGCTCCGAGTAGCAGGTGATTAATCTTACCCCACTCTCGGCTTTAATTGCTTTGCTTCCATGAATAAGTTGTTCCCTACCTTGGGTCCTATAGCTTGGTTGTAAGCCTTCTTGAGGCACTTGTTACTATATCCTCTTTGCAGAAGGCGAGATTGTAATGCCTTAGCTTCTTGTTTAAAGTCGACCTCCCTACTGCAATTTCGCTTATGCCGAAGGTATTGGCTATAGGGGATGCTTGTAATCAAAGGTGCGGGATGAAAACTGTCTGCTCACAAAATGGAATTTCCTGCTGAGGATTTACGAAATAAGGTAGATCCCACACTGCCATCAGGGTTAATGAACAATCAAACATCCAAAAAACTTAGCTCCTGTTCGTCAAAATGAATAGTAAATTTCAAATTAAAATTATTTTGTTGTAAGGACTCAAAGAAGGTAAGTAAATCATCCTTTGTGCTGGTCCAGATCAAAAAAATGTCGATAAAATGGCGCCAAATTAGCAACTTTTTGAAGCATTGTTGCATGTCCTCTCTGTAGAAAAGGTCCCGCTCCCACTCCCACAGGTACAGGTCGGCATACGATGGGGCACACTTAGTCCCCATCGCTACCCCCTGCACCTGGAGGTAGTGGGATCCACCAAAGAGAAAGACATTGTTGGACAATAAGAATCTCAAAAAAACAAGAATAAATTGGTTGTAGGATTTAGTTGTTCGATCTCGTTCACAGATGAAGTCCCCCACAACTCCAGCGCTAGGATCAGGGTTGTTTATCAACTCTGGTATTTTTCTTTGTTTATATCCATTTACATCTGTTGTTTCTTTTATAGTATATAATACTTGATGCGACACTTCTCAAAAAACTCCTGAAGAAGCTCTTGTGAGAGAAACATGTAGAGTAAGAGTAAGAAGTGGCTGTTTATGCCCTAAGAAATAATATGTGAATGTTGTAAATGTTTGTTGCGATTTTAAAAATTGTTTAAATAGATAAATCTATATTTTTTCAATCTGTTTGCTTTTCTTGGTACCTTAAAAGTCCCGCCTGCTCCCCTCTCTCTTTTTGTAGGAGTGCACTACGTTACCTACAGAATGCAGGGCTCAGCAGTGCGTTGCCTACACAATGCAGGGCTCACCAGTGCGTTACCTACAGAATGCAGGGCTCACCAGTGTGTAATCTACACAATGCGGGGCTCACCAGAGTGTTACCTACAGAATGCAGGGCTCGGCGGTGCATTAACTAAAAAATCTATATGTGTGTATATATACACATATACCCGCGCTAATGGGTGTAGTGCATCAACAAACTTTACAAATGAGTGACAACCAAATATCTGATATATATACATATAAACGTGGGAATGCTGCTCCTTCAAATGTGTAGTGCCTTTAATTTGTAAATATATATAAAAAAGGGCGTTCTCCCTATGAATACTGATACCAATATACACAGGGCCGGTGCTACCACTAGGAAAACTAGGCAGTCGCCTAGGGTGCACTGCTGCCTAGGGTGCCTGCCCACTGGTGTTTCTACTGTCTTCTCTCTGAAGCGAGCAAGTCTTAGCATCAGCAGGCAGCCTCCACTCCGATTGCACATAGGAGTTGATTTACTAAAGCTTGAGAGTGCAAAATCAGGGTCACTTCTTCTTAAATCAGCTTTTTATTACCAAAGGTTAATTGAACAATGTGAGCTTAGAAGCTGATTGGTTTCTATGCAGAAGTGAGCCTTATTTTGCACTCTCAAGCTTTAGTAAATAAACCCCATAGTGTCAGAGGTGCAGCGGCAGCAGAGGACTATGTCTATGTCCCGACTCCTAAATGAATGGATGCAAGCAAACATTCATTGATGGGCACTGATAGGCTGCATTGATGGGCATTGGTGAGACTGCATTTGATGGACGCTGGTGGGCTGCATTTGATGGGTGCTTCATTAAAAAGATGGGGTATACATGGACAGGGCAAAGGGGGAGGAGTCAGGAGTGGAGCCAAGGGGGGGCCGGCAAAATGAGGTTTCGTCTAGTGTGTCAAAAATCCTTGCACCAGTCCTGAATATACATCACATTAAACTCATATATGTTGCCTGCTACGCAACAGCCTGTGGCAGCTGGGATGAGTGTGGCGGCTCCGGTGTCAGAAGCCACTGCAGCTGGAAAAGGCATCACTGGGGTTGATGGGGTGCGTTTGGCGGACTCCGCTAAATTTGAAGTGTATGTGTGTTTTGAGGGACCTTTGGGTGCTCATTTGAAGCCGGAAGTGAAGGAGCGTACTGTATATGGAAGGGTGAGTATGTGGAGATATTTTCTTTGTTGCCATTGGAGAAGTTTAATTTGAACAAAGTTAAACCGGATGAAAGTAAGAAAGAGGAGGAAGAGAAACATTGGTATCGTCTGATTCCCCGTACATTCATGAACTGGTTGCAGGCGTTTGCGATTTTTGTGAGCGTCACTGTAGAAAAGGCCCCTGAGAATTGCTCCCCCTTTTTTGTTATCTAGACTCTATTGGCAAGGCACAGCGAGTTTACGGTAGGACTGCTTGGCTACGTTATGATGAGCAATTCCGTCACCGTAAAGCAGTTCGCCCTTCTTTGCGATGGGACCACAAGGACATCAGTCTTTGGATGAAACTGATGCTGTCTCTGAGGAGTTCAGTTTCCCCCTTTCCGGGTGGGGTCAGGGGTGCAGCCTTCGCTGCACAAACGCCCAGTGTTGACAATATGCTGGCAATATAACGCCGGAAAGTGCAAGTTCGGAACTGCGTGCCGTTTCCGTCACTAATGTTCAGGTTTCGGAGGGTCTCACCCTTTGTGCCGATGCTTCAAGCAAGGAAGAGAGAGTGACTCTGGAAAAAGGGAGGAAGGCCAGTGAAGGTAAGAAATATGGCTCCTTACCTAAAGCGTTATCCTAATCAGGAGGCGGCTCTTTTATTGGAACTGGGTTTTTTGGAAGGTTTTAGGATACCCAGTCATTTGCGGGTCGTTTCTTCGCTACCCAACAACTTGTGGTCATCTTGTTTAGATCCGGAGGTTGTTACAGAAAGTTTATTTAGGAGGTTTCTTTAGGTCATATGGCTGGCCTCTTTGGGTCGCCACCGGTGCCCAATCTTGTTGTTTCTTCTTTGGGCGTTGTGCCTAAAAAGGAACCGAAAAAGTTCCGGCTCATTCATCACCTATCTTGTCCAAATGGTGGGTCAGTCAATTACTCCATTGACCCAGACCTTTGTACGGTGCCCTTTACTTTTTTCAGTATGGCGGTATCGTGGGTGCGCTGGTATTGTCGGCGTTCATTGTTGGCGAAGACTGATATAGAAGCGGCCTTTCATTTGTTACCAGTGCATCCTAGTTGTTGCCACGTGCTAGGCTGTCATTGGCAAGGGCAGTTTTTTTGTTGATATGTGTTTACCTATGGGTTGTGCCATTTCGTGTTCACTGTTCGAAAAGTTTAGTTCTTTTTTGGAATGGGCGGTTCAGGATGTTTCAGGCCTAGCTTCAGTCATCCATTATTTAGATGATTCTTTGTGTATAGGTCCTGCGGACAGTACTATCTGTGCATCCCTGTTAGCTATGGTCCAACATGCTTTTGAGTTTACTGGGGTCCCATTGGCCGCGGATAAGACTGAGGCCCGGGTAACGGAATTGTAATTCTTAGGTATTGTCATCGATACTGTGGCAATGGAGTGCTGTTTGTCTTTAGATAAGCTTGCTGATTTGAAGGTGACGGTTTCTGCAACCATACGGAGCAGAAAAATTCAGCTTAGGGAGTTACAATCTCTCTTGGGCAAGTTGAATTTTGCTTGCCGCATTATGCCAATGGGGCGTGTTTTTTGTAGATGACTGGCAGTGGCTACGGCCAGCGTCAGGGCGCCACATCATTATATTCATTTGGTACAGGATCATCGGGAGGACCTGCAGGTGTGGTATTCCTTTCTGGCATCCTACAATGGTCGTTCTCTTTGGTTGGAGCAATCGCTTTCGAACTGTGATATGTAATTGTACACTGATGCAGCAGGCTCGGCAGCTTATGAAGCCTACTTCTGGAGTCAGTGGAGTGCTGGGTGTTAGCCATTGGAATGGAGGAAGGTTGGTTTGGTGCGTAATTTGGCGGCCCTTGAATTGTTTCCCATTGTGTTGGTGGTGGAGTTGTGGGGTCCAAAATTTAGGAATAAACGTGGTCGGTTTCATTGTGACAATTTGGGGGTGGTATAGGCTATTAATAGTGTTACGGCTTCTTCTCCTGCTGTTGTCCGCTTACTTCGCCACCTGGCTTCTGCTTGTTTATGTCTTAATCGTTTTGTGTCTGCTGTGCACGTCCTGGGAATTAATAACTCAGTGGCCGATGCTTTGTCTCATTTCCAGTGGGACAGGTTCTGTCGTTTGGCACCGGAAGCGGAGCAGTGCAGGATCCCATGCCCCAAATGACTGTGAAGCATTGTGTTGCCACTTCCCAGTATTTAATTAGCAATTCAGTGTCTGCATCTATTTGGACTTCGTACAGCAGGGTATGGCAGGAATGGAGGGATCTGGTGAGTGAAGTTGGGGGGTGCTGTCAGGATGAGGATGGGTTATATGTTTTACTTTATTTTATTGGCAGGAATTTTGAACGTAGTGTTTCTGTCTCTGCCATGTCTCAGAAGTTGGCTGGGCTGGCTTTCATGTTTAAGTTGGCTGGTCAACGGGACATGACAAAAGTTTTTATGGTCCGGCAGGCTATGTGGGGTTACTGCAAGGGTTGCTCTGTAGCTGACTCTAGACGCCCAGTTTCTTTTTCAGTCCTCAGTGCTGTAGTGGGTCAATTGGATAGGGTGTGTTCATCTGAGTATGAGGCAGCTTTATTCCGGGCCGTCTTTGTGCTGGCCTTTTTTGGGGCTTTTCGAGCAGGGGAACTTGTCATTCAGACTAAGCGGGGTGGAGGTGGTTTGGGTGTACAGGGTGTGTGATTACGGGACAATACTGTGGGTGTTTTTCTTTGGAAATCAAAAATTGGTCAGTTGGGGAAGGGCTCTAGAATTGAGTTGTGTGCGTTCCCCTCTTCCCCAGTGTGCCCAGTTCAGGCAGTGGGGTTTTTTTTCCAGCCTTCGGACCGATCTTCTTCTGTTTCCTTTGTACATGAGGACGGGACAGCTCTGTCTCGATTCCAGTTTCAGGCTGTGTTTACAAAATGTCTTTCTTCCACCCTCAATTAACAAAAAAGAAGAACTGCGCTAGGTTCGTGATAAATGTGAAAATTTGAAAAATTATATAAAAGGGGCCGTGAAGGATATCATGCAGGTGAACACTATAACCCCGATATAGGGCACAAAAAGGTATAGATAAAAATAAGAGTGCGGCGCCAGATAAATACTACAAGTGAGTGTGATATGTGTAATGATAATGTATATAGTATATTACCAGTATAACAATAGTGATCAATAATCCAGTGCAAAAATTAAAAGTCAAGTGAAAAAATAGTCCATATGTAATTACTCCATTGGCAATAAACATGCATATAAAGACACAAAAAAAATTGATGAAAAAACAATTCATGAATGAAAATATCCAAAAGGAAGATTTCCAGTGCGTGACCCAGGGTTTATGTTTTCCACCACTTGTGCTGCCTGTCACCTTTCAATAGAAACAATGGAGGCGTACCAGAAAGCCTGCGACTGCCCTTACTCAGGGGGGTCTAAACAGGCTTAGTAGAGCAACAGAAATGCTGCCAGGATTTCCCAGACCTCCTACACAGGTGACCGGTCAGCTTCAATGAAGATCATCCTCAACGGCGTACTTCTAGGAGACAATCGCTATACACGAATGGACGTGCGCTTCCACGGATCAGGCATGAGCATCCAGTGGATTATCTAAAAAGAAGAGAAAAAAGAGACTCCAATAGTGCAGAGATTCCAGCTCCAATAACCCCTACAGATGTATCTCGCATAGCAGATAGGCTTGATGTACCGATACTGTTTCCAAACATAGATCATGGATAATATGGATAATGATAATATACATTTTTATGTTTTTTGTTTTTTATTTTTTTGGTAATCATGTGTTTGTCTTTTTCTATAATCATCATGCTTAGATGATTTTTTATAGAATCTACATGTTATTTGTATAGTAAATTCAGTTCTTTTAATCAATTTTTAGTGTCTTTGCCAATTTAAAGACCCAATTTCTTTTGGGGGGGGGGTACAAATTATATTTCCCTAATATAAATGCGTGTAAAGGCTTCTAAATGCGCATTAACGCTAATTGCATTTTAGCGCTTGAACTTCAATTCATTTTAGTGGTCAGAAGAAATTATTATTAGTCTAGCCAATGAAATTAATTAACGTTCAAGCGTTTGACACTCCTAAATGTGTCTAGACGTGTCAAGTGTTTTTTCTGACAAAATGCTGATGCCAGGAGAAATGTTGTTTAGGGAAACTGGGTAAATGCCTTGTGTGCATGGGGCCCTAGGGGATTTCCTTCGAAACGCGCCAGCCTGCAGGGATTCCGGTGAGGTCCCCCCTATGTTTGGGTCATTAGTCAATCTGGAAGTGTAAAGCCACGGAGAGTGACCTGATGAGCGCTATTACTACCTATGCTTGTGAGTAGTTCTTTTTAATCATACTTTTAATAAAATTTTTGGGATAATGCACTAGATCCCTGCGCCCTTTTTTGTTCATTATTATATTCTCAGGTGATGCATAGTTGTTCCTTAGACTGCCTGTATCAGGTGGAATATGTTATGGAAGCCATAGGACATGCGGGCACCTGCTTGGGATTTTTGGCAAATGATGAGGTTTTGGTTGCGGACAAGAAACAAAACATCTACAAACTCCTGGATGAGGGTCTCTTCTCTGAAAAAAAATCGACAAATTCAGTGAGTTCTGTGCATGTTCTGTGACTTTAAAAAGTGAAGTCCGGTGCCTGGGAATTTTTTGATGGAAGCTGTGTTATATCCCTGAGAGTAAACCTTTTTACTCTTCTGTACCCTATGAGACAAAGTACCTGTAGTACTTTGTCCTATGCTGCCTGGAGCTAAAGCAGCCTCTCAGGCTGTGTCAGTTTAGCATGGTTTAAAGGTTAACATCATCTTTTCCATCATGTTACATATTGCACCTGTGTTTAGGATGTAACATGGCGCAAATGGCCTCCTTCCCCTGTGACAGCATGCAGGACTCTACCTGAGAGAAGGATGTCAGTGGGACAGCGCTGGATCCGGCGGCTGGGTGAGTATCTGAACTGTGCCTAGAACACCACCAGGTAAGCGGGGGCAGAGAAAGATAAAAAGAAATGGGGGGGGGGGCGATGGGGGACACTAAAGGTCCTCTTTAAGTGTCCTAAAAGGAGCCTATAGATGTTGTGTGTTATTGTTATAAAACATGTCCCTGTTTAAGTTTTACAAATAGAATATTGGTATAACGCTGGACCCAAAGGTAAATATAATAATGTGAGGCAGTAATCTATTGTATGGGCTATCCCTTTGTGTCCCCGGTGCAGTTCAAAGTAAATGTAAATAATGAGAGCGACACAGCTTTGTAATAAGTCCAGTAGAGATCTATCAATCTTGAAAAAAGATCAGAAGGTAAAAACCAAGGTGTTCTGGGGCCTCACACCTTTCCCATCATCAAAGAGACAAGATAACAGATTTATACTGTATGTTGTGGCTTTTACCTTCTGATCCTTTATCAAGCTCAAAAAATCTATACTTAATTTATTACAAAGGTGTGGCGCTCTCATCATTGACATTTACTTTGGTCTATTTACCATTTAGTTTTATATATGCACACAAAGAACGCTATATTTCCCTATTACAAAAACAGGTTCTGCCCTAGTGCTGCACGCTGGCTGTACTTTACTGTTCCACTCAGTGCTGGTCTGTCAGCGCATTCATCACCACAACAAAATCTCTGGATAATTATGGATAACTCATCTTAGCTGTCATTGAGCTAAGATCAATGTCTGACAGCTGCTAGAAGAATCCAAAATTCTGTACAGAAAGCAGCCTAATGAAAATGATGACCAGCCAGCAAGTAAAAAAAGAAAAAAATATCACATTGAAAATTACAAACTTCTTTCAGTAAACTTCATGATGAATAATGTCAGTCTAAAGTTTCTGAATCCAGGACGATGTTCGACCACTCACCTTTGATGGTGGACCTCGCCCTGGGCACACCCTCCTCATATCGGGTGTGGAGATTGAGCTCATTGTGGTTGGCAGACCAGACTGTAGTAGACCAGAGTATGGCAGACATGAAATCCTATTGGATAATTAACAATGTGCCTCCATCCCTGTGGTATGGGATGCCTTTTAAGCCCACGCGTGCGGCTCTTTTGTTGCAGCTATCAGGCAGGCCCATAAGGCATCACAGTCCAGATTGGTGGATGCAGAAGGAGGACTCAGAGATGCAGAAACCATTTATTCCACATCTCCTATCCCTGAAACGCACGCGGTATGGCGTCAGAAGGCTAGGGAACTAGAGTTGGTACTTCTAGAACGCACACAAAAAAAATTGCTATATCAGAACCAACAACTTTTTGAGTTTGGAGATAAAAAAAGTCGCCTACTAGCCTACCTAGCCAGGCCTGACTATCAGCCATGTAATATTCTGAGAATCATGAACTCAGAAGGAGTAGTAGTTGAACAAAACAAAGAGGAAGAATTTGATACAATGGGCTCAATTCACTAAAGAAAATCTCATGAGATAACTGAATCACGTGACCCATTTTTTTCAATTATTTCATGTGATGCTGAAAATGTCAATTCACTATACCTTAACATGGTATTTACCTCAAAAAGCAAAAACACTTGGTAAATAGCTCATAAAAAGGTGTTAAACGGCGCCAATTCACTAAAGGAAATAAATAAATAAATAAATGCATGAGTAAAATAAGTAGTGGTCTATGCATTCGGTATTTAAGGAATGTAAACATATAATAGCCAATTCGGAGAAGTCTGTACCTTTTTGGATTTGTTTCTCAATAGTAATGCATAGAAAACTTAATATGGACAAAACACAGAAACATTGGGGTTACATAGTAGGTGAGGTTGAAAAAAGACACAGGTCCATCAAGTCCAACCTATGTGTGTGATTATATGTCAGTGTTACATTGTATATCCCTGTATGTTGCGGTCGTTCAGGTGCTTATCTAATCGTTTTTTGAAGCTATCTGATGCCCCCCCGCTGAAACCACCGCCTATAGAAGGGAATTCTACATCCTTGCTGCTCTTACAGTAAAGAACCCTCTACGTAGTTTAAGGTTAAACCTCTTTTCTTCTAATTTTAGTGAGTGGCCACGTGTCTTTTTTTATAACCACTTCTTCTTTATTAAGACAAATGCCAACAAACAATATAGAAATACACATTACACAATATCTCTATATAAATCTTTTCATTAACATACACCACACTAACCCCCCCAACCCCAGAAAACACACAGAGTTCTTGATCATGTCCTCTTCAAAAGAGAGAGAAAGAGAAAAAAAAAGGGAAAAAGCCCATCCACTTACCCATAACCAAAACTCAATTTGTGTAAAACATTATTCAAAGTATAATTAGGAAGGGGGCTTTACAGCGTCCTATTACGCGTGTGAAACAACCAACAATACAATAATAAAAAATAAATACATTTTATATATATATATATATATATATATATATATATATATATATATATATATATATAGTATCTCACAAAGGTGAGTACACCACTCACATTTTTGTAAATATTTTATTCTATCTTTTCATGTGACAACACTGAAGAAATGACACTTTGCTACAATGTAAAGTAGTGAGTGTACAGCTTGTATAACAGTGTAAATTTGCTGTCCCCTCAAAATAACTCAACACACAGCCATTAATGTCTAAACCGCTGGCAACAAAAGTGAATACACCCCTAAGTGAAAATGTTCAAATTGGGCCAAATTAGCCATTTTGCCTACCCGGTGTCATGTGACTCGTTAGTGTTACAAGGTCTCAGGTGTGAATGGGGAAATGGGGAGCAGGTGTGTTAAATTTGGTGTTATCGCTCTCAATCTCTCATACTGGTCACTGGAAGTTCAACATGGCACCTCACGACAAAGAACTCTGATGCCGCGTACACACGGTCGGACTTTTCAGCTACAAAAGTCGGACAGCCTGTCCGACATACTTCCGGCGTACCTTCGGCGGACTTGCGGCAGACTTTCTTACGAACGGACTTGCCCACACACGACCACACAAAAGTACGACAGCTTAGTACGCGGTGACGTACACCAAGTCCGACGAGACTATAAAACGGAAGTTCAATAGCCCGTACGACACCCTTTGGGCTCCTTCTGCTAATCTCGTGTTTATCTCGTGTTAGTAGAAGTTTGGTGAGAGACGATTCGCGCTTGTGAGACTCGTATTTTTCAGTTCGTTTTAACTGTTGTTCAGTCTGTGCTTGTGAGGTTTGTATCTGCTTTTCAGTGCGTTTGGTCAGTTGGCATTGAGAAATCTTTGTTTTATTGGCCGCTCGTTCCTGATTTTCAGGTCGTTCTTCACAGGCCTTGCTGTTCTTCAGTGCGTTCTGTTTAGTGCGTTCTGACCAGCCGACCGTTTTGAAGCCATGTTACCTGTACGTACTCGTCGTAGAGCTCGTGCATTGTATGTGCTTGGTGCTGTAGTTTATTCTTCAGCCCAAGACCAGTCCATGAACAGGGCGAGGAGGAGTTCATGGACCAAGAATTGGTTGCTTCAGCGTGACCAGTTCTGTCACATGCCTTTGCTCCGTGAGATCCGTGAGAATAATCCTGAGGATTTCAGGAACTTTCTCCGGATGACGGACCCCGTTTTTGACCGTTTGGTGGCTTTGCTGACCCCCTATATCAGCAGGCAGGATACCTGCATGAGGCAAGCCATCACTCCGGAGCAGAGGCTGGTCGCTACCTTGCGGTATTTGGCCACAGGGAGAAGCCTGCAGGACCTTAAGTTCTCGACAGGCATCTCCCCCCAGGCTCTGGGGATCATTATCCCAGAGACCTGTTCTGCCATCATACAGGTCCTGCAGAAGGACTATATTAAGGTAAGATATTTTTCTTTTATTAGCATCACATGTTCTTTTATGTAATCTTTGATAATGTAATGTATTTCTTGCTTCAAACACTACTTCCCATCATTGCAATATAGTGTGAATGTCCCCTTTTTATCCTCACACATGCTGGAATTTTTTCCTGTTATTTTTTGTCATGCATGTATATTTTCCTTCAATAACCTTCCCAGCATGAAGTGATGGGAACATATCCACCTAGTCTACTCATTTTGAATGTATTTTGTTGGAGTGTATTTAGTGTGCTTATAATTAGCAATTAGCTAGATTTCACAACCCCCCCCACCTGAACTCACTCCAAATAGTGTGCTGCTAATTAGCAATTAGCTAGATTTCACAACCCCCCCCCCCCACCTGAACTCACTCCAAATAGTGTGCTGCTAATTAGCAATTAGCTAGATTTCACAACCCCCCCCCCCCACCTGAACTCACTCCAAATAGTGTGCTGCTAATTAGCAATTAGCTAGATTTCACAACCCCCCCCCCCCCACCTGAACTCACTCCAAATAGTGTGCTGCTAATTAGCAATTAGCTAGATTTCACAACCCCCTAAAATGTAATCAATGTTCCATCAGAGGGGGTGAGCAATCTGATAAGTGTGCCTTTTTCCATATTAGTTATTCCAGAAGAATTAAATTATTGAATGTTATACTGATGCTGGGGAATAATGTTTTTAATTGTCTAATTTTCTTGCAATGTTAGCTTCCAAATTAATTGATTTTGGTTTTCTTGTTTGATTCCCCAGTTTCCTTCAACGCCACAGGAATGGCAGACTGTGGCATCCTATTTTGCCAGCCGTTGGGACTTTCCCAATTGTGGAGGGGCTATAGATGGGAAACATGTCCACATTGTGCCACCACCCCATTCGGGGTCATATTATTTTAATTATAAGGGGTTCCACAGTATTGTTTTAATGGCGGTGGTGTCGGCACACTATGATTTTTTATATGTGGACGTGGGGAAGAATGGCCGGATGTCGGATGGAGGAGTATTTGCCCAGACGGAGTTCTGCCAGCGTCTCCAGAGTGGTGGCCTGGGATTGCCACCTGATGAGGATAACGTGGAAGGACTCCCCTTTGTCTTCATTGCCGATGAAGCCTTCGCTCTCAGCAAGCACCTCATGAGGCCATTCCCCCAAAGAACCCTCACCCCGGAGAGGAGGGATTTTAATTACCGGCTGGCCAGAGCTAGAAGAGTGGTTGAGAATGCGTTTGGAATTCTGGCCAGCCGGTTCCGCCTGTTTCAAACAGCCATTAATTTGGCGGAATACAAACTTAATTTTATCATTTTATCGTGCTGCATTCTGCACAACTTTTTAAACAAGCATTCTGCCAATTATATAGGCACAGTTGGGCCTGAGGCCGGACAAATAGAAGCCAACCTTACAGGCCTGGATACTGTCCGTACTGGCTTGGCCCCCCAAAGTTCCCGTCAAGTTAGACAGCAATATGTTGATTATTTTATGGGTAGGGGGGCCATTGCAATGGGCCAGGATATATAAATTTTTTACAATAAAAAAAATATTGCTGAAATCTGGCATTATATTTATTGCTTGCCTTTCTTTTGGGCTGTCTCCTAGGTTATGGTCGAGCAGTTGTAGTGCCAACTGTATTTGAATTTTAAAAATGTCTAAATAAGCTCCATTGCCACTGTAAACAACTTTTTGACAATTATAACCAAACTGATACTGAGCCTTGAAATAACAAACCACACATTTGTTAAAATCCTATAAGGAGATGTTTTTATTAATGGTTGTTATGCATTCAGTTCTGCATTTAGTATAAAATGTTCATAGACAAAAATATAATGATATCTTAATAATGTAGCAAAATATAATTATATTTAAATATTTCTACCTAATCCACAAAAAAATATTTTTGGCTTTTTGATTTTCGCAAACAGGCTTTTTTTTTTTTGGAAAATCAAGTTTTGTTTTTTTTTTGAAAAGCAAGTTTTTTTATTTTTTTTTGTTTTTTAAAATCAATTTTTTTATTTTTTTGGTTTTTTAACATTAATTTTTTTTATTTTTTTTGGTTTTTTAAAATCACTTTTTTTATTTTTTTGGTTTTTTAAAATTATTTTTTTTTTTTTTTGGTTTTTTAAAATCACTTTTTTTAGT